>JBCNYG010000008.1:12415594-12435066 GCA_039654305.1 Porochilus rendahli | reverse complement strand
ATACACACATACACACACACACACACACACACACAGAGAAAAAAAGCATAAAAAGTCTTTAAGTAGTGTAACCTTTTCGATTGTATTTGGTTTTGGCTGGCCGAAAAAATGTATGGTCTCATCAAAAACCTTCAATATAGATCATCATTGAGGATCCGTGAACCTGCACTGGCTGTGTGTCATGTATTGTATATAACCTGCCATTAAAATGTAAATAAAACAAATCCAAGACATATAAATGGACACAGGGATGGAGCTCATACATTTATATATCTAGTCACATGCACATATGTCCAGGACATATTTGTCCGAGGAGTAAAACGTGTTAAAATGAAAACTTTTGAGCAGCGATTTGTTGCAAAATCGTCATAAGCCTGAATTCTTTAGCAATTTTTAAACATATTTTCTCTTGTTTTTACAATTAAACAAATTTACAGAATGTCACCATTAGATTTCCAGTGCATCTCCATGGTCAATGTGATATGGATGCAAAATTTTTTTGTGAATTTGTGTACGGTGAAGGAATGAAATGGAGCTTCCTGATTGGTCACTCTGATTTGATCTCTCATACCCACTTTGCAGTTCATCAGTGAAAAAAATTAACAGGTCTGACAGAGGTTTTTGCCTTCTTAAGTTTCAAAACTGCATTTCGCATCTACCAGCTATCCAAAACCAAATAATGGTAACCGCATTAATAATGTACCATCATGTACAAGTATGTAGTTCAAAAAATTATCTTTAGATTTGTGAAAAATGTGGCAGATTTTCAGAACTGTTGGCCACACTGGCTAAGAGAGTAGGCATACTAGATGATGAATTTAACTCACTAATTACTTTCACAGCCTGAAAGTAATCAATATTTATCTTTGATGTCCCTGGGGAACCCCTGTCTAGCCACCACACAGTCTCAGGATATGAAATTCAGGACATGATCCAAGGCTTGGTGACACTGGGCATTTATGGCCTCTGAAACACAGTACCACCCCAAACTCTCAGTTTTTATTCATGTGCTACTGTCCTGATTTGATGTCCCAAATGGGAATTTACCTACAGAAGTAATTCATCACATTGCACTGTTGGTACTATAGCATGACTGAATAAAGAGTATATAAATGCCCCTCTTTAAAATATAGAGTATATAAGAGGTTGTGTGTCTCTGTGAGCTTGTTGATTGCACCATTACTTAAATAGCACCAATAAAAGCACTGATTTATTGTATGTGACTGTAGGAAGTGGTTCAGGCAGTACTGTGATGCACAAGCTCACAAAGCAGCAGGACTTTGTCTCCGTTACGCAAGAAGGTTCAATTATTGGGGAGCATGCCATATAAATACAATCTAGGAACAAAACAACACTATAAACACTGCTTTAGTCTTCTCTGTGCAACACTACACTAAGCGAGGGACACGTGGGCCATGACTCGGTCCTATAAGGTTCACCGACATGAAGGACTGCTAGTTAAAAAATAAACAAGTAGGCTAGTGGTGATCTACTGTTTAGCAATTTACATCAGATTTGAGATATAATAACTTCTATAACATACAAAACACACAAATGACATGCAACCTTTGATCAAATTGTATTATTGTGATTTTACTGACATGATGAAAAATGATGAACTAATGAACTAATATTCAATAATTAAAATTAAAAGGTTATATACAGTAACTATGCTTTATAGTAATAGTAATACACGGCAGAACCCAACGACCCATATAACCACATCAAAGTTTGCTTCTTCGATCGCTCCGTTCCAACTACAGCCCCCTTCACTGTCGCACCCTTGACAATACTAGAAAGAGTTCCACTAGATTTTGGAATGTAGCTGTAGGGATTCGCTCATTCACTCTCAAGAGTAAAGTGAAGTCAGGTGAGGACGCCTGGGGCACAATTTGCATTCCAGTTCATCCTAAAGGTGTTCAGAGGGTTTGAGGTCAGGGCTCTGTGCAGGCCACTCAAGTTCTTCCACTACAACCTTAAAAAACTATGCACAACATCCCCCGAGCCTGAGGTGCATAACGGCTTAATATACATTATACGGGCACTTTAGTAAAAAAAATAAATAAAAGGCTCTTTTTAGGTTTTCCTTTTTTTACATTTTGGAGTATTGCAGTGAAAGATTATGGTCTATATATACATACATTCATACATACACACACATACGCGAGGTTGATGTGCATGCTATTACCAGAAACAGCCAAAGATTCCTCAGCGCTGAAGGCTCCTGTCCTGATGGGATAAGATATATGCATGTAGTCCTGTGATTTTACTGTATTAAAGAGTTTGGGGTGGATGAGCATATGCTTGTGATTTAAGGTGGCGCCACATAAAAAAAAATTTCATGGGGTGGGGTCACGGCATCAAGCCGCCCAATTACTCAATCCGAAATCCCAAACCATTTCCCTCAGCACTTCCAATAAAACCACACATCCACTTCTTCAACATCAAGGGATTCAAGTTGGGGTTGGGCCACCAACAGATCTCAGCACGCCTCTCAGGCACCACTAAGTTTCATGTGTGATAATAATACAGTTATTTGATCATCTTTAACCTCTTATTGTACTCACCTTTAAAATTTGGGGGGGTTTATTGTAAACGTAAAGGGCTATAATTAGTGAGAAAACAACATTATGAAACATTTGTGGGATCTAAGTTTATTGATGCAGTAATTGATGTAACCAAAGCTGAAAGTGCTTCAACAAAAGATTAGAGGGAGGAAATATTTTTGTAAAATGGAGTGTATGTTGAAGTACATGATTGATTAATTATTGCTTTCTCTTTACTGCGGAATTGAATTAGGTACTGGGAATCATGCTACTTCACTGGAATTAGTATTAACTGCTAAATCTTAGTAAGGCTTCAACTGTACTTGGAAGTGAGTCCCGGATAACTTCTCACTGAGACTGTATTTTTTTTTAATCCCGTTCACTCTCAGTGGACTCGAAATAATAATATCTCACATCTCGCATCTACCAGCCATTCAAAACCAAATAATGGTAACAGCACTAAAAATGTACCATCATGTTCAAGTATGTTGTTCAGAAAACTATCTTTAAATTTGCGAAAAATGTGGCAGACTTTTAAAACTGTTGGCCACACTGACTAAGAGAGTCAGCATACTAGATGATGAATTCAACTCACTAATTACTTTCACAGCCTGAAAGTAATCAAATTATTCAATTAAATTAATAGTTGATACTGCTTAAAAAAATCCTTTTCACTCTCAGTGGACTTGAAATAATAATAGTCTTCATTAATCTGGACAGAAACTGAAAGTGGCACGTATTTCAAGTGGACAAAAAAAAAAAAAGACAAGACGTTAAGAAGGTGTAGGTTAAAATAAAAACCCTACTGTTCGTTATTCAATATTAATGTCTTGGCTTTGATTCCTTTTGATGTTTTTACTGGGGAGAAAAGGCACCTTCTCCTTTATTTATTTTTGCGTGAAAACACGTACCAGTGTACTATAAGGATAGACGTTATAGTTCCGAAACGTAAAAGTGGCCAACATTATATAAGGGGCTGATTATTAATAAGCTGGGGTGCTCTTGTATATCATCACTTAAAGATGAATAAATAAGAGAATAAGAGTGACCAGCAAAAATGGCTAACCAGAAGAGCTTCTGATTTGGGCAAGGATCATGGAAACAACAAATGAAGATTTTGGGATGTACCAAGTATTTTTTTTTTTTTTACACATCATTGCACCTTTCTTTATTATTTGCTAACTGTTGGTAAAATTTATGAGTTTAGGAAATGCTCTATATAATTTAAACACTTCTGGACTCCATATTTTAAATCATTATTATTACTACTATGGGCATGGTGGTATAGTGCTTAGCATGTCTTCCTCACTGTTCAAATCCCAGGTAGGGTGTTTCTCTGTGGAGTATATATGTTCTCCCCATGTTTGGGTGGGTTTCCTCCCACAATCTAAAAACAAGCACATTAGCACATTAGGCTAATTGGCTGTTCCAAACTGCCCCATGTTGAATGTGAATGGTTGTGTGTGTATGTTGGTCCTTCGCCCAGAGTTCGCTGAGATAGACTCCAGCCTCCCCGCGACACTAATAATGTGAAGCAGTTCAAAAAATATATTAATTATTATTATTAGTAGTAGTAGTAGTAGCAGTAGTAGTAGTTATGATTAGTAGTAGATAACTATTTTATGGTAATGGTACCCCCCCACCCTGGCATTCATGAACTGCTCGCCCATCAATAATGGTAAGTGACTACAGATGTGATCTGTGGCCTCATGTACAAAGCGTGGAATACTTATTGAAAAATGGCGTATGCTTAAATCCAGAAAACGTTGTACACAAAAAAATCCAAATGTCTGAATCTGTGCGTACGCATGAACCCAAACACATTTTCTTAGAACATCCAAATCAACGTGGAATTGAGGGCACATGTTGGAGTACCCGACCCCTCCCTGTCCACGCCCCATTTAAATATGCAAATCATATTTAAATGAACCCTGCACCAGAGATTCCCCTCTTCGAAGGATCAGAAAACCCTTACAATATGAGGAAGACGGGGAGGTGCGCAACAATGTACTGTTTGGCATGCTGCCCTTCGGCATTAACACCAAACACAGGAGGTCTGAGTGGGAGAGTGTGTGTGAGGCCGTCAATGCTGTGGGGTCAGAAAGGTGTACACAGACGCAAAGTTAAAAAAGAAGTAGTCAGACTTAAAGGTGGCCGTCAAGCGGAGGACGGCTGCCCACCGCCAAAGTCTGACACAATCAGGCGGGGGGACAGGAGAGGAGAACCTCACCCCGTCTGAGCAGAGAGTCATAGGTGACACTGCTCTTTCTGGGCTGGTGGGAGCGCATGTGGGGGACTCCGATTACCCCCAAGCTCACAGCCCTGTAAGATAGAGCTTCATGCGAAAATGTGTGCACTCTATTTGGTTTGGTAAATTTAAACATGCCAGTACAGGGAAGAGGATTTCCAAGACTGACTCATGTTTAAGTATGATTTATTTATTTTTTAAAACAGATAATGAGACGGAGGACACGCAGCCACAACCTCGCGGGATTTCCCCATCATCCGCGACGGCTCTTGCGTCACAGAAACGGGGGATTCCTGCTGCCCGCATGACTGGCCGTGTCCTCACCTGTGCTGTGCTGAGCAATCGGTGGCATCAATGACCGCCTGCTTGTAGACATCCTTACAAATATCAGTGACTCGATAAATGCATTGGTGAATGACTGAAATCACCATCGCACACAGTGCCAGCTGGTAGTTCCCAACCATGCTGTTACTCAGGGTGCATGAATCATGTGTTGAACCAGGCCACCTCGCCACAATGTTAGTTCATTACATTTGCGCATCACATGTGATCTGTACATTGATCGAATGAAAATGCTTCCTGTTGACATAAATTAATCCTGTGATGGCACTTTTATAGCAATGTGTGCAGTCGACAGCGCCGATTACATTATGAAAACCGGCTCTCGCTGCAAATTGCACTTTAATCAACTTTGAGGACTAATTTTCACATTATAAACAGTTTCCCAGCATCACCTCTAAGTGTCGCCAAAGTACCAATAGCTGCAGAAACATGTGTACGCCAGCCATGAAGCCATGAACGCACATTTCCATGGACATTTCACTCTTAATACATCTGAACTTTGCCATGGGAAAGGGCATACGCAACGTTTTTTACGTACGCACCCTTTGTACATGAGGACCCTCGTGTTAATAATTTTGCTTACAGGATAGTTCTGTTTGCAGAGTTTTATAAACTGTAGTGTCACTACTGCACCTGACACTCGTACCAGCACCACACACACGTGCATTCAGTGTTCCAGTCATGTTCCTGCTGTGCTGTGAATGATTCATCACCCAAATTATATCCATTCAGCTGTTGTCCGGTTGATTCCTTTCCATCCAGGACTGACAAATGGTGCATAGCAACAGGACTATATTAAGTAACTCTATGCATACAGAGTCAAGTATACAGTAACTTTCCACTATAAAATGTACAATGATATTTTGATAAGAAGCTGAAGGGTCTTAAGAGGCAGGTGATAAATGAAAGCTTACCTGTAAGATAAGAACGAAATAGTCAACAGGCTTTCCACGCTGGTACAAGTAGTGCTGCTGTGACCGCTTGTCATTTTCATTGAACCGGAGTTCCTGGATGACGTCAGGATGCTTGAGGATTCGCAACAAAATCTTGTCGGAGATCTGTAGAGGACTGAAGAGGCTCACCTCTGAGGAGAAATATACATATCACAGATATTAATTAGATATAAAATAGTGCTTGCACACACAGTGTTCAAAATAAGCAGATTTCCAGGTTTCATGTGATTGATTTTATAAATGTATAAAAAGTCTAAAGCAACCCGTGACCAGCAATCAACCCTCAGATTGAGTTACTTCAGTACTACACTTACAAACCCCCAACTCTATATGAGAGTAGTGCACTAGATAGTGTATAGCAGCCATTCGTACTTTATGGAGGGAACTTTAAAGGGAAGCATGGGGTCTACTGAACAATGTACGCAGATCACATACATGCAAGAATAAAATAGAACTGAGGTTTATTAAAAACCAAACTGTAACAGAAAATAAAGGCTCACAGACTACCCCTCAGACTCGTACATAAACAAACAAAAATATTACTTAGACCTACAGACAGATGTGCAGGAAACATTTCATGGAGTAAACACGAAACAAAGTAATCACCAGTTGGATGTGGGGTGGAGACGTGAATCTCTCTCTCTCTCTCTCTCTCTCTCATTAATAATCCCTTACATTTTATATTAAAAACGGGAAAATGTATTCTATGTAACTGATTACTGAAGCTTAAAAAGTTTACTGTTTGTTACACTACAGACGGATATTAATGATATTTAATTCCCGAAAAACAATTAAAAATGAGGACAACCTATTAACTATTAGGATATCAGGAGGACAACCAGCTTTTCTGATTTTATTGCGACATTGCACAATTACAATCAACAGAGAAGATGCAGTAAACTGACCAGTAGCCAGGAAGCGATGAGCAGCTAAGAGCAGCTGGGGAGATATCTTCACATTAGATTCACTTTCATGTTTGAAGGCAGAAAAGTCCCTCTTGTTTTTATTTGGGTCCACCTTCTTTCTGTTTCGGTTGTCGGCTGAGAGAGAATGAAATAAAACATGAAGCTAACCAGAAAGACACTATTCACAATAGCAATAATAACAATAATAATAATAACAATAATAATAATAATAATAACAACAATACTACTACTACTATTATTACTACGAATTGTCATAATAATAATAAATTCATTTATTTTCAGACTTGTTTAATCCTATTAGGATCGCAGAGAGGCTGGAGCCCATCTCAGCCGACTCTAGACAAAGGTAGGTCATACTCTGAACAGCTCGCCATTCTATCTCAAGGCCAACTCACACACAGCCATTCACACTCACTCCTAAGGGCAATTTGGTACAGCCACTTAGCCTAACGTACATGTCTTTGAACTGTGGAAAGAAACCCTTGCAAGCACAGGGAGAACATGCAAACTACACACAGGAACACCATCTTAAAGCCTGAGACTTGAACCCAGGACCTTTATAATCACTACACCACCATGCCACCCCATCATAATAATGATAATGATATTAATAATAAAGATTAGATTGGAGACTCACTGTAGAGGTCAGACTCATCCAGGATCTCTGACTTAATGATCTCCTCAATAACGTCTTCCAGCGTCACCAAACCCAGCACCTCATAGAATGGGTCTCCGTCTCCCTCATTATTCACCCTCTGCACGATGGCCAGGTGAGATTTTCCTGAAAGAGTGGGGATTAAAAAAAATGTTACAAAACAAGGAGAGTACTTTGTGTGTGTGGTGACCTGGGTAATACTTAGCATGATCTAAATTTTAATAACTATTCCTTCCGAAAATAAAACATGATTGGTTTTATGAACGTACCCCAAACAGAAATAAAAACATAGCATTTTAAAGATTGGCACCCTGAATAGATGCTTCCTCTACCAATTCTAATCCTTATTACTAATACTTTTTCTAGAAACACCCTTACCTTTACACCCTTACTCTACTTCATATATAAAGGAAAAACAATAGCTGATATTTGACCTTGCTGTGATATCGATCCTGTTTGGATGAATTCCATAATCTACTCAAGCTGTGCACAGGTTAACGTAATAATTCCATATAAATCTTTAATACGTTCAGCTCATCCCTGAGAAACTCTACTAACATCAACCTTTTAAACTAGAAAGTGGAATTTTATGAAGTGAACACAGACGAACGGAGTGATACACTGAGTGAAGTGGCCCAGTAGATTTAGAGTGAATCCATGCACTCTGGGAACAATACTCGGTCAATCAAATTAGTGGCCTGGAACTAATTGTTATATGATTAATAATGCGTCACTGACGGCAATGTGAAGAGCAGTGAATTGTCCCTGAGATGGAACGCAGAGGAACAAACTCTACTATGGCAGCTTTTAAAACTCATTCAGAGGTTTTAAAATGACATGGGAACAAAATAAGAGAGGAAAAACCAGCGAGCCTAGAACAGAACCTTGTGCACACCAAATTTAACATTAGAGCGTGCAGAAAAATCACCACCTACATCTACACTGATAGCGGTCAGTTAAATAAGGAGAAGACCATTTCCATGACTCCAACAACATTTTACAACCTATCAAGGAGAATCATATGATCAATAGTGTCAAAGGCTGCACTAAGATCGAGCAGGGGAGAGTAGGGCTAGTTGGTACACCTAATATGTCAAAAGTGTTTAACCTTTAAACTCTTGTCACATGATGTCTTTTTAGTTCAGATCACTGCCGTGGTAAGTTTGAACACATGGTAAAAAACGAGTGCCAAAAAACTTTTTTGACCTCATTTTTTAAACCTTTGCTCAATTTAAACTAAGGAGATATTTGTACTATTAAGTTGTAACTCTAATAATGACTTAGTATGGATGTAAAAGACAGGCATCTAAGCTGTCATTTTGCCGTCTTACAGAAGTGAACGTTCAGAAAGTCTGGCAAGGCAATTATTTTTTTTGTCTTGAACTCAGCAAGTTGGTACTGAAGGTGATGAGAAGGATGTTGCATTTGAAGAAGATATTGTTGAAGTTCTGCCATCTCCTAGTGCATATGGTGGAACTGAACGTACTTGTTTGAAGCTTGAATTTAATGCAAACCTTGACATGGTCCAGCACTAACATGGAAGTTCAACCTTCACCACTCAAGTTCAACCTTCACCACACAGTTTTTCACCACTGTTTGCAATAAATCTTAGCAAAATAAAGCTTTGTCTTTTTCTATTAATGTTACTTAATCCTGCCCTCTACTAAGATTGCTATGTTCTGTTCTTCCCGTGGGTTTCATCCGGTTACTCCAGTTTCCTCCCAGAGTGCAATGACATACACATTAAGCTAACTGACTGTTCCACATTTGCCCCTAGGTGTGCGTTTTGATCCTGTGATGGACTGGTGAGCGGCACAGGGTGTACCCCACCTACGCCAAGAGTGGGCTGAGATAGGCTCCTGCCTCCCTGTGACCCTAGCAGAATTAAGAGGTTCAGCAAATTAATGAACAAACAAATAAATAAATGAATTCTTTTTTGAATAAAATTTTACGAGAACACAATAAATCCATAACTCATGGTTCTGTAGTCGTAGTGATTGCCCACACATTTGACTGAGGAATGGATTCATAAATCCCCATATTTACTTTAGGATGAGCAAACAATAATGGGGAACAACATGTCATCCCATCGCAGGACACACACACACCACCTAGAGGATATTTGGACCAGCCAATTAGCCTCAAATGCATGTCTTTGAACCGTGGGAGGAAACCAGAGTACCAGGAGGAAGAACATGCAAACTTCACACAGAAACTCCCTCGCCAAGCACGGGACCTTCGTTCTACATCATGTAACTATTGTGCAATGTACGCGATGGTGGCTTTACTCACTAATACCACCAACATGGTGACCTTGTTCGACCGGAGAGAACTCACCTTTTTTAAACTCCTCCAACATGGCATCCAGCTTGGTGTCATGAAAGACAAAGTGGACCGGGTGGTTGTAGAACTTGGTGACGGTTTTAAGCGTTGTGCAGTCGTCTGGATCAACAAAAGCCAAGTCTTTCACGTATAAGATATCAACGATGTTGGATCGTTCACCTTCATAGACTGGGATGCGCGTGTATCCACTCTCCATGATCTCGGACATGGTGTTGAAATCCAGCACGGCGTCCGATTTGATCATGAAGCAGTTGTTCAGCGGGGTCATGACATCCTCCACGGTTTTGGTCCGGAGCTCTAAGGCGCCCTGGATCATGTTCAGCTCCTCTTTCACCAGGTCGTTGTACGGTTCTGTCACCTTCAGCATCTCCACCAGCTTCTCGCGGTTGTACACTGTTCCGATTTCCTGACCCAGAACGCAGTCTAGGATCTTGCTGATAGGAAATGACAGAGGGAAGGTGAGGAGCATGAAGAATTTCGTCAGGAGGATAGTATTGGCACCCACCGCTAACCCATGGCGTGAACACAGCGCCTGAGGGACGATCTCCCCGAAGATCACGATCCCCACAGTGGACACCACTACTGCACCAAACCCGGAGCCGATAAGGTCATCCAGCAGGATAGTTAGCGTGGTGTTTACGATGACATTGCCGAGCAATAAGGAGCACAGCAGGTAGTTGCCCTTTCTACGGATGGGTTCGATCTTGCGGGCGTATTTCTTCTCTTTCTCAGAACCGCAGCTCTGTACGACGCGCAGCTCCGTCGGATATAAAGCCATCAGCCCCAGGTTGAGTCCACTGAACATCCCGGACAGGACCAGCAAGCAGGACACCAGCGTGATCTGAAGCCACAGAGGCAGCAGGGAAGTTTTCTCCTCCACCACTCGTAACCTCCCGTCGTTATCGGGCAGCAGGTGCCAGTACTTACCCTCCGCACTCCTGATGCACGCGCTGTACTCGCGCTCGCGCTCAGTTTTCCGAAGCGGCTTAACGGTAACTGTCACCACACCGGATGTCCCCCGGCTGCTAACGTTCATGTAACTTCCTACCTTAATATCTTTCGTAAAATCGACACAAGTCCTGTTTACAGGGTCGCTGTTACTCTCATCTTCGCTGAGCTCCACGAACCGGATGAGGGACGCGGAGTCAGAGAGGAGCCGCAGCCCGTAAAACCTGAGCTGGACGCTGCTCTCTTCCGTTACCTGAATAACACCGTCCTCGGTGACTTGGGCCGGTTTGTTGCTCCACACCAGTCTCATGCCCAGCATCAGGCTCCAGCCGAGGCTCGTCGTCTCCGTTCGACTTCCTATACAGCTCCAAAGAAATACGAATAAAGTTAGGAAGCAGCTCTGTCCGCTCCACTGTGCCGCCATGTTTGTTTCGCTACTCGGCGGACTACGCGGTGACGTCACGCGCTGAGACGTAATATTTTCCGCGCCTGCGCAGTCAGCCACACGCAGGTAATCTGTAACGACTGTATCCCAAAGTGCACTATATGCTACAGAGAGGCAGTAAGGGGGTTTGCACATCCGCCTCACAGCTAGAAAATGCTGGGATCGAGTACTCCATGTGCTTGCGTGGGTTTCCTCCGGGTATTCCGGTTTCCTTCCACAGTCCAAACACATGCACATTAGGCCAATTGGCTGATCCAAATTGCCCCTAAGTGTGAATGGCTGTGTGTGTGTTGGCTCTGCGATGGTCAGGCTGCAGCCTCCCCACAATCCCAGGAGGAGTAAACATTTTAGCAAATGAGTGAGAGTCAGTGTGGCTCCAGGTCCTACACATCGACATCTATAGCAGTAAGTGAATTAATAGAACTGATTGTAATGGCCGAATTATTCATTCATCAATTTTCTGAACCTCTTAATCCTAATTAGGGTAGCGGGGAGGCTGTTGCCCATCTCAGCCAAGTCTGGGCGACTGCAGGGTACACCCTAGACAGCCGACCAGGCCATTGCAGGACCACAACACATACAACCATTTACACTCATACATTTGTATCAGCCATATCATGTTTCTTTGGAGTGTGGGAGGATACTGGAGTAACTCACCGTACTATGGCTTATACGAGCGTGCTTTTAACTTATACAGAACTTACCCATTACTTATTCGACGTATGCCGGTGTATTCACCAAATTTCTCATACGTTGGCATACACTGGCTAAACCGTCAATGTGTGGCAGGGCCTTTAGTGACAATAATTACCCCCACTAGGTTATGTTTTCACCTGTGTTAGTTTGTTTGTATTTGTGCAATATAACTTAAAAGGTTATTCACTGATTTTTTGAAACATTACAAATTATACAGGAGGTCTGTGCATGGGATCATGTTGAGGAAAGAAAAAATTATAATCATATCTTAGCCCAATTTAAACATATTTAATTCGAATTTACACCAGGACATGTGGAATACCAAAATAACGGTGTAGAAAGCATTAGACCTTGAAATATAAATGTCAAGGTCAGCAATGATGTGGTGGATCAGTGGTTAAGGCTCTGGCTTACTGTTTAGAAGGTCAGGGATTCAAGCCCCACTACCACAAAACTGCCTCTGCATGGGCTCTTAACCCTTAATTGCTCAGGTGTATAAAGAAGATAAATGTAAGTTGCTCTGGATAAGGGTGTCTGCCATATGCTGTAAAATTATGATTTTGTGAAAATCACTATGTTTCAAGATTTTGTACACAGATTTTTTATTTTATTTTAACTGAAGTATCTGTGGATCATTATTGGTCAAACTGTATAATAAGTACACGAATAAATTTGCTTAAATTTGCATAATTAAAATCAATAAATGCAAATAATTGTGAAAGTGAATTAATGTTCATCAGACTCCCACCAGAGGGAGGCATTTCATTATATTTATGCTAACTTATAATTTATCCTGCAGTCTTCAGCAGATTTTTCAAGTTAATCAATGCACTTGTCACCACCACCATCCATTTATGCCTGGAGGAGGTACCATGCACTCAACACTGGGATCTGTTCAACAACTGAAAATGTAAGGATCTAGACACTGTTGAATGCTCCTCCTGCTTCCATCGGCATTCCTGAAGTGAATTTATAAACTTGTTCACATAAGTGATTTGCATGACCTGAATCCCTCACCATACTTTCTCAGCTCCCTAAATGATCTCTGCATATGAGGAACTTTGTGCTTTGTGAGCATTTATTTGTGATTTTCTTTAAATACAAGTTTTAGATGTGTGTGAGCATATTGATTTATTCATCTTCAGTAACTGTTTTATCCTGAAGGAGTTACAGTAGATCACACTCAGTATACGGTGCACATTTGATGAGTAAATATCATATTACTCTGACAAGATATCTTTATTGGACAGGGACCATCTGATCTCATAACAGCTTCATGAAGTACTTAAGTCATGCCTGTTCTTCCAGTGTCTGGGTTTGTATTTCAGGTTGAACAACATCCACGGTGAAGCTTATCTTCTTTGACTGTAGAATACTGTAAGTGTTATCAAATCTGAGTACATCTGCAAAGAGATTCAAAATCAGATTAGACACTGATTATACACACACACACACACACACACACTCACAGTGGCTTGCAAAACTATTCACCCCCTTTGGCATTAATATGGTCCATATGTTTGCACATGATCTCGGCACGCGCACTCACACACACACACACACACACACACACACACACACACACATACATATATATATATTATATCAAAAGATCTAAAACAGGGCCAACACACATACAACCATTCACACTCACAACTAGGGGCAATTTGAAACCACCAATTAGCCTACTGTGCATGATTTTGGACTGTGGGAGGAAACCGAAGTACCCGGAGGAAACCCACGCAAGCACGGGGAGAACATGCAAACTCCACACAGAAACGCTCAAGGGCTGGCAATCGAACCCAGGACCTTCTTGCTGTGAGGCGGGTGTGCTAACAACTGTGCCCCACATGCCAATGCTAACAATTTTAATTTATTAATGAAGAATGAAATAAACGAATGTCCGCATATTCGTTTTCAAAGTGTATTTTCACGAGATCGGTTCGTATTATCAATTAAGTAAAAACAGCTACAGCCATCCTCTCTTCAGCCTCTCTTGTGATCCTTTAAGCTTGCACATCTGTCCTAAAGAGTTTCCTGTGGCACTGACACCTAAGGATTTTTTGTTTTGGTAAATCACATTTTATTAAAATTTTAATTTATTGCTAGCCTTAGATTATGTGAAGCATCTGCCTTACAATGGGTAGCAAAGTAGTTAGCACGTCCGCCTCACAACAAGAAGGTCCTGGGTTTGAGTCCCAGTCTCAACAAGAATGTTTCTGTGTGGAATTTGCATGCTCTCCTGTGTTTGCGTAGGCTTCCTCTGGGCTTCCTTTGAGTTTCTACTTACAGATGCCTGGTTTTTCACATGAGTAGGAAGCATCTTCTGGCACTAGATGTGCATTGTACCGTGTAGAAGGCAACACCTCCTGCATTTCTGTGATTTTCTCTCTCACTCCTGCTTTATTCTTCATGTAAATGCCAAAACCAATATCACTACCATCACTAGCAAACTGCCATCTTGAATCAAACATAAATGAATGGATGAATAATGCATAAAAAGACTCAAAGGAAAGATAGCGAAAATGAAATGTAAAATTTAATAATCCATTACTCACCTTAGTAAGCAGTTAGGGACAAGAACTTCATACTCCAGCTGGAGGTCAGAGCCTCGGCTGATAGTGATGCACTTTTCATACTGCACATCAACAGAATCTTTTATGTAGTAGGACTTAGGCACTTCACCGCCATATTTAATCTGGGAGAAAAATGCAACGAAGTAGGAAGAAGATGGTGTTCAGGTTTCTGCATTGTGGCTGAAATAACAGCAGTGAATATATACCAGTACAACACCCACTCTCACTCCTTTGCCAAAGTGCTTAGTCCTACTAGGGTTGCAGAGAGCCTGAAGCCTACCTCAGCCGACATTGTTTAAAGGTGGGGTACACTTTGAACAATTCACCAGACCATTGCATGGCCAACACACACAACCAGATTCGGCAATCTGGTGACGTAATGGTTTGGGAGATGGGCTCATTATCAGGACGTCGTGGATTCGAATCCCCATTATACCCCCACCTTGGTGTTAACCACAGGTGTGCTTCTGTCCACGCAGCAGTATAAATGGGTACCAGTAAAAAGTACTGGGAAGGTAACCTGTGAAGGACCAGCATCCCATCCAGGAGGAGTTGAACTCCTAGGTGCTCGACGCTACAGAAACCGGGGATAAGCACCAGCCTGATGAGCCACTAGGCTCGGGTGTAGAAGCCCAACAGACTTACCTACATATCTTTGGATTGTGGGAGGAAACCTGCACAAGCATGGGGCGAGCACCATACAGGACCGACCAAGCCAAGAACTTGAACCAAGAACTTTCTTGCAGACGTACTAACCACAATACCACCATTCCTCCCTAGTGTACCATCCAGTAAATCTTGTTTATTTATTTTTTTATTCTTAATGAAATATTTAACTGCAACTGTTTTTAATAAATAATAAAGAAAAAACAATTACAATTTACTTCTAGGAGGCAGAAATAAATCCATGAAGGATTTGATTCGGGGTGGAACATTGGTGCAGTGGTTAGCACATCCTCCTCACAGCAAGAAGGTCCTGAGTTTCTTGGGTGAGTGTGAGTGGGATACGCTGAACAGCACGCCAGTCCATCACAGGGCCCGCACCCACACACACAACCATCCACAATCACAATTAGGGCAATTTGGAACAGCCAATTAGCAGAAAGTGCATGTGTTTGGAGGAAACCCAAGCAAGCACGGGAGGAACATGCAAACTCCACACAGTAATGCTCTTGCTGAGCCAAGGACTCAAACCCTGGACCTTCTTGCCGTGGGTCTGATGTGCTATTGTCACTACACCATCATACCAACACTTTTTTCTTGTAACAATGTGCCTTGTTTCTTGTTTTGGATTTTCAGCTACAGAATTTGCTATAATATTTTTTCAAAATCACATACCTGTGGGTGGCAAAAGTGTGCACTGTGTAGGGCTGATCAATTTTACAGCCACTATAAACTAGGGTGATGATAAATGATACATGTTCGGTGATAAGCACATCTGAGATATTTATCATGTGAATGTTAGACTGTAGATGATAATATACTGAATGTAATGATAACCTCTCGTTATCTTAATCAAACCAATATAATCCTCCCTGATGCAAAAATATACTTTGTATGTTATTCCATTTGAATTAATCACAGTTCTGTAGATGTTCCCACCATGGTTTTACAGTACGGGTTCCCATCTGGATCTGTCAGTGTGCCTCCATAGACCACAGGCAGTTGATCTGGTGCAACATATTTCTGGAGTACTTCTTTCCAGTTCGCTGCAGGAGGACAAAATGATGTTTCTTTTCTTTTCTTTTTCTAATCGTTTGCGCCAGTGTTTCCCTACATTCTAAAAATATGAGTATCAGATGTAGGACACCTACAACCAATGATGACGATCTTTCGCCGAGTCTCTTCGCGCAGGAATGGCTTGATCAAATTGTAGGCAATAGGAAAGATTTTAGGAGCTACAAGAAATAAAGAAATAATCAATAGGTTATATTCAGTTGTGACCATAACTCTAAATACAATACATGAATCTCTCTAACTCATTCATTCACTCATTTTCTTTTCACCCAAAATCTGCGTGCAGCCTACTTCAGCTGACACTGGGAAAAGATGGGCTACACCCTAAACAGCCTGCCAGACCATCACAGGCCAACACACACTACCAGTCACACTAACACTCACACCTAGGGGCGATTTAGAGTACCCAAAGGAAACCCACTCAAGCATGGGGAGAACATGCAAACTCCACACAGAAACACCCTTGCCGAGCCCAGGACACGATCCCAGGACCTTCATGTTGTGAGGTAGACGTGCCACCTCCACTTAAATACTCATCTCATCTCATCTACATACAGGATAGTTACCCTTAATAAGAAGAACCCTCTTCAGACCCTCAGGATAATTTTCCTCAAACATGGTCAGAATCTGCAAAAGTGGAAATAACATACAAAGTACAATTCAATTCAAATATCATCAGTTACACATGACTGTACTTTATTTTAATATGTCCTTTTTTCAGTCTGTACATCATATCGTACCTCTCCATATGTCTCTATTGCAGGCTTCCAGATATGTTTCAGCCCAAGATCTTCACAATCATAGATCAGCGTAATGGACAGCACTGTTTTCCCAAGCTGATTAAAATTATGCTCATAGCATTAACTTACAAAATCTAAGCTCATATTTAAAGTTTATGTCATAAGGTTTCTGAGTGTACATTGTACACTCCTCGGAAATTAACAACAAAAAAAAATAAAAATAGGGTAAGCCCCAAACAGAAAACAAGAACAAGCTTTTAGTGGAGCTAAGAACAAATCACTGAGCCAGAATGTAGTGAAGTGTTGGGGAAAAAATGAAAACACTGAAAGTTATTTACTGTATAATGTCTTCATCTATGCAGAAATCAAGTCATGAAAAGATTTACATGTTTGATCTAAAATTTAAACTCATCACCCAAAAAATCATCTGGCTTGGTTTGTTTTCTAAAAAGAGTGACTCACTATCTGGTAATCTTCAACAACTGGTGCAGCCAATCACAAACCTCATAGCAATCTCCTTACTAGAACCAGAAGTGGCCGACATCTACAGATACACTACAGTCCTGAGATAAACAAATTAGAAAATCCACTCCAGAAATGCATGTTTTGCATGGTTAGCCCAATTTTTTGGCCCAGTGACATATGTACATATAAAATTATATATATATATGTATATAAAACAAAAGCTTAAAGCTAATGTTTGCAAAGATATGACCTTTGAGACACTGTGGCACAGTAAACAGAACATCCAGGTTAAAGTTCCCCATTCACTAGTGAAGATCCTGCCTGTGTTTTATCTTTTAATATCAGTTAATTTTAGATGAACGTAAAGGTTTCCTGGTGAAACCACCCCAGCTCACGGGCTTAGTATCTCTTATTCACCTGTTCTACATCTTGTTTTGGTTCTCTACCTGTTTACAATAACAATAACAATTACAAGAAAGTGTGACCAGAGGAATGATCTCGTGCATGTATGATATCACGGGGCACAGTGCAGGGGTCATTAACTCTCGTGTACCAGAGTAAACAAACCACTGTATTTCTTCTGAATGGGAAAGTTTAAAATAGAACAGGAAAAATCCTACCCTTTCAGACTGCCTCAAACACTCTCTCCGTAACAGCTCACAGTCTCTAATTTTGGTCCTCATATAATCTTGCTTGGTGGCAGACATTAAGAGGCCTTTCGGATCAAGGGGACCAATGATGTCATACCAGACTGGACATCCCTCTCGATCATAGCCGCACATCCCACCAGACACATAGTTCTCGATGACCTGAATAAGATGGAAAACCGTATACACTGTGCCAGGTAAAAGCATTGCAGATGAACTGTGTTGGCTTTTGTGAGTTTTGTTGATCACAGTTTTACCTCTGGAGGCTTCCAGTCTTCTAGAATTGAATCTACGTTCATACGTTGGCGAAATTCTAAATGCTGGAAAACAATCAAATGGATCAAGATGCTTTCTCTCAACTAATTCATAGTGTTTACTGGGTTTAACACTTAAAAGGAACTCCAAAAAAAGGACAAAGATAATCAAAATGTTAGAACATTTATAGAGGAAGAATATGAAGCATATTGCACTTGACACTGTAGACTCTCAACAGCTCTCCACACCATCACAGAGCCAACACACACACAACCATTCACACTCACATCCACACCTGGGGCAATTTGGAACAGTCATTTAGCCTAATGTGCATGTTTTTGGACTGTGGGAGGAAACTCATGCAAGCATTGGGAGAACATGCAAACTACAGAACTACAGAAATGTCCTCACTGAGCACTGGACTCAAATCCAGGATCTTCTTGCTGTGAGGCAGCTAACCACTTCACCGCTGTGCCACCCACAAGTGCAACCAGATGTTTTCCTTGTCAGAACATTTGTGTCATTAAAATATTTTAAACCACAGAACAACGAATAATGAATCTAAAAAGTAACTTTTTTACTCTCTTCATATTTAAATGCACTTCTTCACAGCATTCACCACTGCTCGGACATACAATATAACCCGGGTAGGCAGGCAAACTTTCCTCAAGCAAGATAATATGAAACATCAACGGGAACATGAAACATAAACTAGTTACATGGATACGTAAATTATATAAATGAAGGAGGAAATCAGTGAGTGAAAATCGGTTCTTTCCCTCTAGAACCTAGAGGAGCTTTAGTTCTTTATTTCCTCCAGGGTTGAACGTGACAGTGATTATGGTAAACTGTCTATAGTTTTTATCATCCACTCAGAATGATGTTTATATATATATATATATATATATATATATATATATATAGCAATAGCAGACCAATCAGATTGCGCA
>JBCNYG010000008.1:12379536-12390851 GCA_039654305.1 Porochilus rendahli | reverse complement strand
AAATCTGTACGGAGAGAAACACAGGAAAAAGAGAGAGAGAGAGAGAGAGAGAGAGAGAGAGAGAGAGAGAGAGAGAAAAAAAAACTCTTACCTCATCCATTTCTTTAACAATTTCATGAAGCTTCTCATCATTTTCTAATAATTCATGGAGCTGTGTCAGTGAAAAGGAACTGAATTTACTGGTGAGCCCGAGTAGTTCTCCCATCGCTATTATTCCAACAACAAACCCAGCTCTTCCAATAACCGGAAATGCTAGCCTTGTCCAATAGGAACGCACAAAGGACGGCAAGTGACGCACCTATGATGAAATCGCTTGTTTGAAGCGAGTGCTTCGTTCGATTACAGGTCGTAACTTGTAATTTCCAGCACCTTACAACTGTATTTATTACGCGAAATCTGATATATATTTCCTCGTGAATGTAAAGAAATATGTTTATTTTTCACCAGGAAAAGATTTAAAATTTCTCACTTAATTATTCATTTATTTTCAGAATAGCTTCATCTTATTAGGGTCGCAGGGAGGCTAGGGCCTATTTCAGCCAACTTTGGGAGATGGAGGGGTACACCCTGAACAGCTCACCACATCATCACAGGGCAACAAACTCACACCTCAGGGAAATTTGAAACAAACTCTGGAGAAAGATGGGGTACACACCTTGCCACTCCAGGACAACACACCCCATACCATTTACATTTACACCTAGGGGCAACGTGGAACAGCAAATTAGCCACATGTGCATGTCTTGCATGCATGTACTGTCGGAGGAAACCGAAGTACCTGGAGGGAACCCACACAAGCAAGGGAAGAATATGCAAACTTTTCACAGACATGTCCTTGCCAAACCCAGAACCTTCTTGCTGTGAGGTAGACATGCTAACCACTACACCACTGTGCCGCTCAAGAGTTAAAATTAATGCTGATAAATGTCATCTATTCAGCATATTTTAAAAAATGGCAGATCATCTATTCTATACTTGTCGAACAATCCAAGACTTATTACAAGATCAAATTACAGATCCATCAATGTAGATTTACTTTCTCCTCTATCTCCGGCAATATAGAGGTCCCCAAGAACAATTTCCTGATTATAATTTTTCTGTCTGAGTTAAAAAAAAATCTATAGAACAATCATTCACAAAAGAGAACTTTATTGCAAATATTCTAAAGAGAGAGAGAGAGAGAGAGAGAGAGAGAGAGAGAGAGAGGGTTTTTTCTTGAATAAAAAATGGTGGAATTAAATTAAACTTTACTGAAATAAGTTTTAAAATTATGAATTAATTCTAAATTATCAATAATAAGACAATTAATTGCAGCTAAATTTATATTTGATTAATTAAAATAATATAAAACCAACAAAAAATTTTTGTCTGATTATTTGTAGTTTGTGTATTTGTAGTTAATATTATAAGCAATATTTCACAACAATGCACAAAACATTTGGTTTTCATATCCAAAATGATCCTCCATACAGACTTTAATCTTTATACCAGAAGTAGCGTAACAAACACACAAGTTAGACACTGCCCAGCCAAAGGTGCACACTCCATGAATATTTTCATGGAATGCCTCTAGCCTTGATCACAGCATGTAATCTCTTGACATTGTTGCTCCAGTTGGTCAAGTTGAGGATCAGCAACATTAATGTGGCAATAAAATTAAAGTGAGCTGATGAGCTGAATGTACTGGATGAGCAGGTTATCACATCAATTGACTTTTTCTTTCCTGATGTAATGGATATAAAATGGGGACTCAAATAATGAAAGAGTGGTTCAGGGAGCATGAGGAATCGCTTTCACATATGTATTGACACCCCAGAGTCCTGATCTTAACCGTATTTGAAGTTTTCGGGATGTGCTGAAGAAGCCTTTGTGGAGTGGTTCATATATCAGTTCAAGACGTCGGTGAGAAATGACCCCGACACTGGATGGAAATAAATGTTATGTTGCTTACATTTGTTGAAAGAACACGATTGCGTACTGTAAGCAAGGCTAAAGGAAGAACAACAACATATTTGTGTGTGCAATTTTTTTTGACCAGTCAGTGTATATCTATATATTTTATATATTTAACATTGTTGGTTCATGTTCCAATGCTAAGAATGTTTGGTGATCATATCAAGCTGGCATAGTGATGTGGTTAGCACATCTGCTTCACAGCAAGAAGGTCCCGGGTTCAATTCCCAGGCTCGGGCAATTTCTGTGTGGAGTTTACATGTTCTCCCCGTGTTTGCATGGTTTTCTACCAGGCACTCTGGTGTCCTCCCACAGTCCAAAAACATGTACAGTAGGCCAATTGGCTGTTTCAAATTGCCCCTAGGTGTGAGTGTAAATGATTGTGTGAGTGTTGGCCCTGCGATGGCCTGGCAAGCTGTTCAGGAAGTACCCTGCCATCCCTAGAGGGGATGGGGGCACCAGCCTCCCCGCAACCCTAATAAGGTTTAAGCAGCTTAAAAAATGGATTAATGAATTAATTGTTTATCAAGGCTATGAAAAGCATTTGTCATTTGAGGAAGCATTTTAACAAAAGAAAACATTTTTGAAACAAAAAAAGCTGTACATATACACAGTCAGGTTAAGTGAAAATTAAATAATGAGCACAAGATGCAGCTTTTTATCTTTACTTTGAAGGTATTTACATACAAATTGAATGTAGAAATTACAGCACATTTTATATGTTGCCTTATATGTCAATGTTAAAGCAAGCAACAAACAAACAAAACGTCATCATCATCTTCTTCCGCTGTATCCGGGGTTGGGTCGCGGGGGCAGCAGCTTAAGCTGTGAGATCCACACGTCCCTCTCCCCAGCCGCCTCCTTCAGCTCTTCTGTGGGAACACTGAGGTATTCCCAGATCAGGCAAAAAGCAGAGACGAGATCGTATGGCCAACACACCAGAACCCTCAACACCTCGGCTGCGCCTGGAAATTCTGCCCATAAAAATTATGAACAAAAACGGTGACAACTCTCCTACCCTCACCGGAAACGAATTCGACCTGTTGTTACCAATATAGACCAAGCCCTGGCTCTGGTGGTACAGAGACCTAATGGCCCGTAACAACGAGTCCGGTACTCCAGACTCCCAGAGTACACCCCACACAGTGTGTAGAGCTGGTTGAGAGTGCTCCGGCCACTTTGTTTCCCCTAAATCCGAGGTTCAACTACCGATCGGATCCTCCTGTCCAGTACTCCTGCATTGACTTCTCCGGTCCCCTTTTTAAAAAGGGGAACTACCACCACGGTTTTGCTACTGATGACCACGCGATGTTAGTATGTGTAGTAAATTAATTAATATAGCTTAAAAATGAATGCTGAAATAAACACATTTTTAAACTTTTAATTTAAATTTAAAAATGAATAGCTGTAAAAGATAATTAAAAATATTTACACTGAGTATAGAAAATAATGCCCCTTATATTTACATTTTGTTGCTTTGTAGCCTGCAATGTAGACACAAAAATATATATATTTTTATTTTTATATTTGGCTAAAAGACCAAATGAAAGCTATAATAGCAACACTAAAAACAAACAAATAAACAAACAAACATACACCGAAATCCCTGAGAAAGGATCACACCACCCTAAAATACTTGTAAACTCAGTAATATGTAACCGATCCATTGCACACCAAGCTCATGGGCATTCAATTGTGATTAGTTTAACATAAAAACAAAGCTATTCCTAGAACATCCCAGTGCTTGGAAGTGTAAATGAAAGCAAATCAACTTTGGCTGGCAGGTACTGTCAAAAGATCTCAGGGATAAAGTTATGGACAGGCACAAGCCAGGAGATAAAATAATTTGAATCCCTAGGAGTACAGTAAGGTCCATGGAAAATAAATCGCCTGTTACCACGCTGACCCTTTTTGGATCAGGCCATCCCTGAAAAAGGATGATAGAGTTAGAAAAAAATTACTGTAGTTTTCATCAAAGAATGATCATTATGTGCATGTGAGAACAATATCGCAGATGCCCCACAAATGTGTCTTGCATGGAAGGGTTGCAAGAAAAAAAGCCAATTCTTGGTTGAACTTGTTAGCTATAACACACCTTGAAGATTCTGAGGCCAGATGGAAAAATTGTTGACTTATTTGGCCTCAGTGGCAAACACTTCAAAAGTAAATACGGCCTAGCATCCTGAGAACACTATCCCTTCATTGAAGCATGAAGAAGGTAGCATCCTTTTGTAGGGGTGTGTTTTTTGCATTAGGGACATATTGTATAATTTTCTTTTTTTTAATATAAAAAAATAATATTTTATCAATTGTTAGATTGAAAATTTGGATATAATAAAACCCTGCTTCCTATCTACAATTTCTGTTTTGCTATTGCCACACATTCATCCCCCCCCCCCACCCCCTCAAACCACCAAAAGGATTCGTAAAAGGGTTATTTTTATTCATTTATTTATTTTTGCCATTCATTCATTTGCTGAACCACTTAATCCAACAGTAGGCTTTATTTAATTTCTACTCAATGTTCCCATCATCAATTCAATTCAACTCTGAGTAGAATTAAATGTTGTCAGGTTGCTTATGTTTGTTGAAATAATGACATGGTGATTACAAGCTGTAATCAAGCATAAAAATGGAACAACCTAATATTTGAGTGCAGGACTTATTTGGGGACCATTGTTGTATGTTGATGCACCTTTACCCAGAACAAACAGCTAGAAGGATCTTTGAAAATGTGTGCGTGTGTATGTGTATACAAATTAATACACCATCATGTGCTTTGAGATGTGCTGTATAACTTCATGTTGGCTTGTTTTTTTTTTTTGCAGCAGCCTCCAGAACGAACTTCATACAAATGAAGTTTCCAAGATTGAAGTAGCTTTTGAATTGTAAATTCTTTATTTCTAGGATACATTACAGTACTTACAGCATAGTCATTCAAATATAGGAACTGCTGTAAACAACTAACAATAACTAACCATTCCAACCATATTCTGATATTGTAAGACATCAATTGATTTTAACTCCTAATAAACTTTAAATATAGACTTTAAATGAACATTCTATTCATAATTACCTATTGTATTTAGTTATAATTACTTTTTAATTAAATCCAGGATCTACTTTATTATTTGGGGATGTTTAAATTATCTGACTTTATTACACACAAAGCAATATCAAAGCATGTCTTTGAATTTTACTCAATAAATGATTACTTAAACGTTCTACTAGCAATGATTTGAGGCCTCAGTTCTAATTTATAAACTTTCACATGTTCGCTAGAGATGAAATATTTCTATATTCATTAGACACAACAAGGCAAAGTGCATGAAGTTTTAGGTTAATGTTTTCCTGTATAATTCCACCTTTAATAAAACCGTGTGGTCTCACTGCCAGTCTCATGCTGCTGATGGTAAAACCAGGTCCTCTTGGATTTAGGACCAGGTTGATCTGAGGATCGAGGGCAGGATATCTTCATGTGCATGCATGATGCTGAGGAGAAGGAAACATGAGTTATAGCACAGTCAGTTAACCAGGCTTGCTCTGACAAATAACACAGGTTTTTTTAAAATCATTTAATCCATCAATCAATATTATCACAATATTATGAATTAAGTGAACAGGAATGAATTTTATTAAAATCAAACTAACTTTAATACTGATCCACATACATACATATATATATATATATATACGCGCACACACACATAAATATACATATGTATATTTATGTGCACTATTTGTTTCTTAAGTGCAAGTTTGAGGAGCCTCTGAGTCCATGAATTTCATTGATAGTAGTGATGTTTCATTGTTACCTGTATATGACAAATAAACTGAAACTTATCTGTGAATTGTGCCATAAAAAGACTTTTGCCCCTGCAGCAGCAAGATCAAGGGCCCTCTTTTTTATTTCCTCTATTTTAGTGTATACATACTGTGGTTTACAAAAGTATACAGCAATCCCCATGCGATTTTTCCTATTTTGATGCCTAAAACCTTGAATTAACACACTATGGATAGTGGTAAACCTGTACTTGCACCTGAACCGGTCTGTCTGTCAAAGTCCGTCTGTGTGCCTGAGTCTGAGTCAAATTCAACTTCAGCACCAGCCTCAGTGCCAGCCCCCCAGCCAACAGGCTCAGGTCCACCCAGAGAAGGGTGCCTGCCTCACATGAAGGAGTTGTGACAGCATTCTACTTTGTAGTGTGAGTGGACACTTCTGGGTCAGTGGGATGCAGCTTATGCTGTGACAGGAGCATAAATGCTGCATAATACAGCATAGCTGGGACTGCATAAGGAACCTAAACTTATTGAAACCATTCAGGGACTGTTTTAGCTGTGTCCCAGTGCGAGGTATTGGAGATATTCTCCCGGTTTGTGTGTCTGGCTAATCAGAATAGAAATTCATGTATTAGTTTTGTAGTATACACAGCCTGTGTTTGCTTTGAGTTTGTTTGGCAGTCCGTGTGCATTCAGTTATTTATTAAATATCCAGGGTTACACTCTAAATATTATTACATGTAAAATGAAAATAGGCAGCAGTGTAACAAAATACACAAAATTATTTTTACTGAAAAAGAACATTGCTTTATCAGGAGTTCATCAAAACAATATAAACATGCTGTGATTTCCTGGTTCCATTTGATGTTTTTAACAGAGGACTACCAAAAGCATTTATTCAATGGTATGCCAAGACATAAACAGCACACTGTGTGTACCTCTTAATATTTTGCCTCATTAAGGGTGTATCTTTTAAGATCTCATTCTCTGAGTTCCTGGAATAGTTTTGTTTAGTCTCATCTCATGTCCTTAAACTGTATTATCATACTATAGTTGTAAGGAGGTTGAACAGGTCACAAGAAGATCACAGGGCAACACACGCACAACAATTCACACTCGCATTCACACCTAAGAGCAATTTGGAACAGCCAGTTTGCCCAAAGTGCATGCCGGAGTACCAGGATCAAACCCAAGCAAGTACAGGGAGAACATGCAAACTCCACACAGAAATGCCTTCGCCGAGCCGGGCACTCGAACCCAGGACCTTATTACTGTAATACCACTGTGCTTCCCGACATTTAAACAGAGATATATACATGATCTTTAAACTTTTTAAAATCAGAATTAGATGTACGTGCATTATTACAATAAAAAACACAAAAAGGATAAGCTTTCTTTCTGTGTTCCATTTATATTTTAATAATTACTCATCATAAATCACTAGTTAAGAATCTGTTACTGATTTTGTTCACTACAGTGGTGCTTGAAAGTTTGTGAACCATTCAGAGTTTTATACATGACCTAAAACATCATAAGCTTTTCATGCAAGTCCTAAAAGTAGATAAAGAGAATCCAAGTAAATAAATTTTACATGGTCATTTGTTTATATAGGAAAATGAGCCAATATTATATATCTGTGATTGGCAAAAGTTTGTGAAACTCTAGGATTAGCAGGTACTTTGAAGACGAAATTAGTCACATGTTTTTATCTGTGGAATTACAGTCAGGTCTAGTGCCCACCCTGTTTTATGTAAGGAACACTGATCTATCAAAGTGTCAACATATTTGTGGAATTGTATCATGGCACAAACTAAGGAGATTTTTGAGGACCTCAGAAAAAGGGTTGTTGATGCTCATCAGGCTGAAAAAGGTTATAAAACCATCTCCAAAGAGTTTGGCCTCCAATCCACAGTAAGATAGTAAGATTGTGTACAAATGGAGGACATTTAAGACCATTGTTATCCTCCCCAGGAGTGATTGACTGAAATCACTGTAAGAGAAAGCGTGTAATACTCGACAAGGTCAGAAAGGACCCCAGGGTAACTTCTAAGCAACTGAAGGCCACCATCAGGAGAACACTGAACAACAATAGTGTACATGGCAGGATTGCAAGGGGAAAGTCACAGCTCTCTAAAAAGAACATTGCTCCTCATCTGCAGTTTGCTAAAGATCACATGGACAAACCAAAAGGCTATTGAAAAAATATCTTGTGAGCAGATGAGATTAAAATAGAATTTCTTTTTTTGAATGAAGTGTTATATTTGGAGAAAGGAAAATACTGAATTCCAGCATAAGAACCTTATCCCATCTGTGAAACCTTCTAGTGGTAATATCATTTTACTCAATAAATAAAAAAACAATATTTTGCCTCATTTATTTAACTGCGTTCTCTTTATCTACCTGTAGGACATTTGTGAAAACCTAATGATGTTTTAGGTCATATTCATGCAGAAATGTATAAAATTCTTAAGGATTCACAAACTTTCAAGCCCTACTGCATTTATCTCCTGAGATCTATAAAGATGATAAATGATTATGCTAATATCTATAATCCAAAAGTAGCAGATGCACTACGCTGTTTGGATCAGCTTCTTCATATTGACTAATCAAGACCATCTATCCAATTTTTGAAAAATGAGTCCCTGTTTTAGTTAGACAAATTTTAATTTCAGTGCTACTGATTAATCACTATATCAGCAATATCAGAATTTGTATTAATGACATCAGAGGAAAGAAATTTAAAAGACAAGAACACACATGGTTTAAACACACACACTGGAGGAATTATAACACCAGCAACATAAAAATGACATGTAGGTCAGACTGACTTCAGTGTGACGTGATGAAAAATATCCTTTTCATGTCATCAGTCTCTTACAACATCGACTTCTGTGTTTCAGTTGTTTTGGTAACATCGTAGACCAATCACTACGTTACAGTGCCATGTTAATGCTGTCTTGTAGATGTGTAGTGATGAGCAGACCGCTCTCTCTGTCTCCTTCTCTCTCTTTTTCTCAGAAAAGGTACTTGTGTGCATAGCCATCCTACAATTGTAGTAATGGACGTCTGTGCTTTAGTGACAAGCTGGCCATATGATGTGACTGTTCGAAAACAACTCATGGCAAGAAAATGAGTTTTTGGATTTGGGAAGTTAAAAGTGATCTTTTCTCCAGTGTACTCGAAACCATGTGTGTTCGATGCCTTGAAGGTTCACTCACAGTTAGATGCAACAGGATTTGTGTGAGAAGGGTGTGTCCGGACAGTCAGGGGAGGATGATTCATGCTCTGGGGGCTCCTTGTGTGTTTTCCCTGAGGGAAGGCTATCACTGGGGCATTTCAACTGGGAGAGACAGGGAAACCACGATCTACTGCCATACAACTAAATGTATATGCTCATTTAATTACACAACATTCAGCAATGTGCACGTGCAGGACACAGCAACTAAATCAAATACCATGCTGGGAATGGTACAAAGGCTGTAGATAAGATAAATAACACATACAGACTTCAGTAAACGCTACACAGTGCTTCTTTAGCAACACTAAGAAAAGAAGGGGAAAAAAATGCAATGATTAATTGCAAAAAATTCTCTCTGATCGGAGCACATGATTGGTTTAAAGTGGACTAGTATATTTATTAACAGTTAGGTCCACAAGTTTTTGGACAGTCTCACTATTTGTAAATTTTGCAATGGAGCAGTCTGGATGTGACTGGATGTTAATTTACACTCTGAAGAGCACACCAGACCATCACAGGCCCACACACACGAAATAGTTCACAGTCACACCAAGCAAGAACAGCCTATTAGCCTAATGTACATGTCTTTAGACTGTGGGATAAAACTGGAGTACACGGAGGAAACCCACACAAACATGGGGAGAACATACATGCAAACTCCACACAGAAACACCCTCAGCGAGCCTGGGACCTGAACTCAGGACCTTCTCGCTGTGAGGTGAATGTGCTAACCAATTCACCACTGTACCAGCCTGCGTCCAGAAACAAATTCACAACATTTTTAGGACTGTCCAAAACATATGGACATAACTTTATGCATTTAATAGGATTTATTTGTGCACTAACCTCCTCATCGCTGTCATGATCTTTGCTTTTGACTTTCTTTTTCTCTTTTTTCTTTTTCTCATCTTCTTTTTTCTTCTTGTCCTTCTCAGGCAGGAGGTCATCCAGCCAGGCCAGATCATGCTGAGAGAAGACAAGATCAAGCATCTTTCTCACCACCATCAGTCCCAGGATCTGGAAATAGGACACATTCATTCAGAGAGTTGGAAATAGGCTCCAGCCTTCTGGTGACCCCAGTGGGAAGAAACACTTCAGCAAATGAATGAATGAATGTGTGATCAAGTAAAGTGCATGATGTATTGTTTTGAATATTGAGAAATTTTACAAATCGTTGTTTTCAGTTTTTTAATCTGAAATCACCATGCCAACTTCTTCTGATTTGAGGTTGTATTTAAACACAATGAGTTTCCATTATCTGGGTTATGCTAGTTGTATACTTATGCTCATGACATAATACCGTTCTACTGCTGATTTGACCTCCAGTTACAGCGTTTTATGTCAAGGTGTGTGTAAATCTAATTGTGGTTTTACCGCATTGTTATTACTTAATATTTTTATGATACCAATTAATTCTTTTTATCCCCTATTTTATTCCAGGAATCTTACCTGTAACAAAATCTTACCATGACAGGGAAAATAATAGCGGCTACAGTAGACTTGAGGATCCAGAGGACAGCAAGACAAGTAATCTGTACCAATGTGAAAAGATGTACACGCCTCAGAGGAACATGGCGGAGGAAAACAAAGTCTGGCTGGTGCTTGGCAGGCATCAGGATAAGCTTCATCCTCTCCCAAAACTAAACAATATCATAAAATCATTTTACATTAAAACGGATGAAATCACATCCAAAGACAACAAATATAAATAAACAGCAATGAGTATGTGTGGATATGGCAGCAGCGTATTGTCAGATTTTTATATCATGCTACTGTTCTTACAAAGATATCTAATCTGAATATCTTATAGTTTTTAAGAAATTAGTTAAATTGGTTTTTAAAAGGATCTTTAATTAAAAAAGGGAGATTCAGTTTAGAATAATATTTGATAATAAGACATGACATGAGCAGCTCCCACCCCTTCCTTCATCTTCAAGGTGAAGGTGTACTAAAGTAAGGTACTTAATCCCCACTGCTTGGTGGAAAAGCATCTGTTTTTCCTTGTGTGTTTAATACAGTATATCCTAAAAAAAGATTAAGAGACAATGTGTTATGGTATGCATTCTCTGCATGTTTTACTGGTTACAGATCTACACCAATTAAGTGTTATGCAGCTGTTACCAAAAATTTATATTGATATTTTTAATGCATGGGTACTGGATTGGCATCAGTATCGGCGAATAATGAACGGTCAAGTATCAGTATTGGGAAGGAAAAAATGGTATCAGAACATCTCTAATAATAATGACATTTGTGTGTGTGTGTGTGTGTGTGTGTGTGTGTGTGTGAGAGAAAGAGTGTGTGTGTGCGAGCACACACCTGGATGCCATCGAGAGAGGCTACA
>JBCNYG010000008.1:12362902-12372962 GCA_039654305.1 Porochilus rendahli | reverse complement strand
TCCCTGCGACCCGAATTAGGAATAAGCAGTTCAGAAAATGAATGAATGAATGAATGAATGAGTTGATTTCTATGCATTTTATTCTGTGCACACACACAACCATTCCTACTCACACTCAATTTGGAGCAGCCAGTGAGTCTACAGAACATGCAACAATTCCATACAGCAATGCCCGAGCTTGAACCTAGGGCCTTATTGTTGTGAGGTTGATGTGCTGACTACTATGCCACCGTGCCAACCATTGTGAAAAGAGCTTACTTACTTCTTTATATTTTTCGGTGAAAATATGAAGCAATGCTATTGAGGTATATCGGAGGTAAAAAATATTGAGGTAAGACTATGGATAATTAACAAAAACACTGAAAATACCAATTTTTCTGAAAAATTGAAAGGTGTCACAAATTTTATTCTTTTGACTTTTGCTTAGCATGAATGAACTTCAAACCATATGGAATGGTTTAGTGAGTGAATAATTCAAACAAAAAAACAAATTGGTATTTTAAGTGTTTTTGTACCTCAGTATACTTGTCAGAATTTTAAGATAATTATATGTATCTTAGGATATTAGAATGTACTCTATAAATTATTTTTTGAGCTGCAGTATAGTCTTAGTCCTGATTTTAATATCTTTTATAATTTTATTATGAGAAAGGAATCTCTACTCTGAGTCTAATTTGCTACACACACTTCTATTAATCACCTTTTCTGCTATTGGCTGTTTTCTGATTCACAGCTCATTCATCAGAATGTCACCAACATTGAACTCAGTTTTTTCTCAGTTTTTCTGTCCTAACTTTTGAACAGTTTTGAAATGGCAGAGCCACTTCGAAAAAGGACAATTAGAGAGATAAAAAGTAAAACAATTGTTAAAAAGAAAAAGAAGTAAGGATGGAGAACTTTAAGAACATTAGAAGAAAAATGGAACATTAAGAACATTAAGATGGTCACTCTCCCTTTCATTTATTTTACTTCCTTTTTTCACTGTCTACTTAAATATAGCAAATTCAGATGCCCCATATCAGAAACTGTGTTTTTTGTTTCAAGTGTAATCTATATGTCTCCTTTTTTCATTGTTTCATTTTATCTCACTTTCATATTCTTTGCGCTCCCTACTTTTTTGTCAGAAAGCACAAATTTCTAACACACACACACATACACACACACAGCAATTAAGTATGTGTGTTGATGACAGCAGGCAGGGAGCTGGAGTGCTACAGTTCAGTTGGACAGAATGAGCTACTCAACTCTTTTCAAAATGAACAAGAGCAATATGTATTCATAAGAAACTATGGGAATTCACTTAATTCTCTGTGTGTGCTGAATTCACACTGCATGTTAAACTTGATAAATTGTCAGCTGGTATCACAGTATTGTCACAGTTTATATTTGCTTTAGTAGTGGACAATTTGTACACATTTGGGGCTTAAGATTAGCCACAATTAATTAATTATTATGCTTCAACAAGAAAAACTTTAAAAAGAAAAGAGCGGCAGGTGGCACAGTGGTTAGCACATCCACAGAATAGCGTATTCTTTGTACTTGTGCCAAGTTTTGTATTTTATTTAGATGTTCACTAGTTCATATCTGATTTTTTAGTTCAATATCTGTATACTGTTATTGTTGCCATAAACTGGGGATTCTTATTCTTATTTTCAAAATTCCACACACTCATGAGAGTAAAACAACAGCATTTTCAAACAGTTTAATACAAACTATCAAATAAGTAAAAAACACCCAATTCTGAAAATATACACATATTCATGTGTAACTGGAAAGTTTGGAAGGTTTCACTTTAATGCTATGAGAGAAAAACACCTGATTATGAATTGATAATACACTCTGCAGTCAAAATACTGTTTGGTGCACTGACAATAACAACACTGACTAGAAAGTCTGACTGTTGTTATATCAGAATCATAACCTAAAATATAATGCCTGGGTCACTACGTCACTACGCAAAGTGTGCTATTACTTTCATTTCGTGTTACCATGGCGACACAATTTGCCAAAAACCATGGCGAAAAATACTATCGAAATGAATGTGAAGAGGTTGATGGACAGTCAAGAAGCCATACTTACACAGAGAAACTTGGTTTCAATTTAAATATAAAACTAACGCTGTAGTCGTCATTTCGTCATTAGGTGGGCGTCACAATGGCTCAGTGGTCAGCATGTTTGCCTCATTGCAAGATGGTTCTGGGTTCTATTCCCGGCTCGGGACATTTCTGTGTGGTTTGCATGTTCTCCCCATGCTTGCATAAGTTTCCTCCATGTACATATGTTTCCCCTCACAGTAGGCTGATTGGCGGTTCCAAATTGCCCCTTAGTCTGAGAGTGAGTGTGAATGGTTGTATGTGTGTTACCCGTGCAGTGTACTGATGAGCCATTCAAGGTGTACCACACCTTCCTCCAGGGCTGAGAAAATGAATGAATGAATGAATGAATGAATGAATGAATTAATGATTCATTAGAGTTCCTTTGATTGAGTCCCAGGCTCAGTTGTTCCTTTGGGGAGTTTGCATGTTCTTTCTATGCTTGTTTGGGTTCCCACCAGGTACTTTGGTTTCCTCCCATATTCCAGAGGCATGCACATTCTTTTAATTGGCTGTTCCAAATTGCCCTTAGGTGTGGATGTGATTGTGAATGGTGGTGTATGCGTTGGCCCTGTGAATCTGGTGAACTGTTCAGGGTGTACACTTAGTGTTGGCTGAGATAGTCTTCAGCCTCTCTGTGATGCTAGTAGAATTAAGCAGTTTAGTGAATGAGTAAGTGAAAGAATAATACATTATACAATGTGGGGCTCTAGGCTATGCAAATAATTTGCACCCTGGATACATTCATTCTCTATATTCCACAATCATTTCTCTCCATCCATATTTTGAATCACATCTTGGCTTATACCATGGTTATTTGCCACATATTTTTGTGATTACTGCTACTCCCAATGTGAGCAACATGATATCTACTGTCAAAGGACAAACTGTCATAGTATTGTTTAAAGTTAATACATTTTCTGCCCTTTCCTGTACCTCTTTCAGAAATATAAAGAGTTTGAGATTTCAGTCCGGGTTGAGGAAATTAATGGCCTCAAACTTGTGAAGAAACTGGCAGAAAACATGGAGGAGATGTTTCGTAAAAAAGCAGATGCAATGAAGGTGAGTATGCTGTGCATGTACTATATGTCCTGCTGATGAGAAAAAAGTGGTAAAGAAAAAAATAAAATGAAAAATTTTTAAACTACAGTAGATACTAATATTTCATTTGTCTCATTTGTGTGCCTCACAAGTAGTAGTAGATGTGCGAAGAAGTAGCAGTAGTAGTAAGAGGGAACCTCGAGAGAGACCTCGGGGCTGACCGAGGACATGCTGGAGGGACTATGTCTCTGGGAATGCCTTGGGCCCCAGCGACCCCAGTGTGTTCTGGGTCGATGCCAGAGTCTCTTCCCGGTTGAACATGCCCGAAACACCACACTAGGGAGGCATTGGGGAGGCATTCTAATCAGATGCCCAGGCCACCTCATCTGGCTCCTCTAAATGGGGAGGAGCAGCGGTTCTACTCCAAATTCGTTACGGATCGCTGAGCTTCACTCCCTATGGCTAAGGGAGAGCCCTGCCACCCTGTGAAGGAAGCTCATTTCAGCCGCCTATATGTTCTTTCTGTCACTACCCAAAAGCTTGTGACCATTGGTGAGGGTTAAAACATAGATCGACTGGTAAATTTAGAGGTTTGCTTTTCTGGTCAGCTCCCTCTTCACCATGACAGACCAGTACAAGCACTGCTTGACAGCAGAGGCTGCACCGATCTGCCTGTCGATCTCCTGTTCCATCCTTCCTTCACCCAACAGCATCCCACCCTTTTCCGATTGAGAATCTTGGAGTCCCTAGGGGGTGTGCTAGAGGGCGTTCATCCTGTGGATTTCCTTGTCATCCTGGTAGACTTCCAGACTGGTGAGACCCACGGGTGTAGTCAGCATCTGCTGAGGACATTTGACGGAGTCTCCTGTCAGAAGGATCTTCAACTGCCCCCTGCTGAGGAGCTACAACCACATCCTGTATTGCCAGAGCCAGAGCTTGGTCCACATTGGGAACAACATGTTGAATTCCTTTCCAGTCGGGGTTAGACTCTGCCAAGGCTGCCATTTGTTACTGATCCCATTCATAGCATTTATGGATAGAGTTTCTAGGCTCAACCAAGGCATTGAGGGGTTCTGGTTTGGTGGCCATGAGATCTCGTCTCTGCATTTTGCAGATGATGTCCTTTTGGATTCAATAAGCCAGGACGTTCAGCTCTCGCTGGACCGATTTGCAGTTGAGTGTAAATGGGCCGGATTGAGAATCAGCACCGCCAAGTTTGAGGCCATGGTTCTCAGCTGGAAATGGGTGGAATGTGCCCTCCAAAAAGATGGAGTTGGAGATCGATTAGCAGATTGGTGCAGCCTCTGCTGTAAAACGGAGCTTATACCAGTTCATTGTGGTGAAGATGGAGCTGAGTCGAAAGGCAAAGCTCTCAATTTACCAGTCGATTTACATTCCAACCCACAGCTATGGTTTGTAACAACCAGATCGGGGTGGGAACCCACCGCTGACTGAATCAACAAGTGCAAGATAGGTGACAAGCCACTAAGTCTCAGAAGAAGACCCAATTGCAGAGAGTCAAGGTCAATGATTGTTTAGCAGAGGGTGTACACAAAAATGCCCAGGCAAAAGCAAAGGGAAAAAAACCCAAAAAAATCCCAAGAACATTCAAAAATCTCTCAGAAGATAAGCAGTCAAAAATTATGCAACAAATACCCAGAGACAAGCTGGGTGAAAAACAAACAAACAAACAAAAAAAACCCTCTTGGTTCAGAACAAAACAGTTGGGCATTTCTGTGTGGAGTTTGCATGTTCTCCCTGTGTTCTGCATATTGTGCGTGGGTTTCCTTGGGGGACTCCGGTTTGTTTCTTTCCACAGACCAAAAACATGCAAAGTAGGCTAACTGGCTGTTCCAAATCATCTCTAGGTGTGAATGTGAATGGTTGCATGTGTGTTGGCCATACGATGGCCTGGTATGCTGTCCAGGGTGTACCCTGCCCTTGCCCAGAGTCGGCTGAGATGGCCTAGATTATCAGTATAAATAACTTCAGTGCCTTCTCCTCTGCCTCATTTATATACTATCACAAGCGTGGAAAGAAGACCAGAATGTTGGGTGAAGCAAGTACAGATAAACATTCAATTTTGAGGTCTTGTTCAATACACTAGAAAAAAAACCTTGTAACTTAAAACACATCTCAAGCAGAGTTAAATCTCTTTAATAATGCAGATGATTACTTTTGAATGTGGAAGAGGTCATGTGATGTGTTTCAGTAATCAAATGAATATGATTGATGCTGGGGATGCTGTTAAATGTGAAATATGTCAAGTTGCATGCAGAAATGTTCAGGCAATTTGGTATTTACATAGAATGACATTCCATACAACCTTTTTATTTCATTATGTTCATTTATTTGATTATTTTTTTGTTTGTTCGGGGCAGTAGTTTGGGTTTGACCAATCATTCTGTTGCAGACAGACACAAATATAACATCCCTTCCTACATCTTTGGTTGAGACTGACTGTACACTTGATACACATGTTCATGCTGGGGTTAAGGACCTGGCAAAGCCATAAATCAGAGACCATGCTGTTTTTCTTTTTGTTAGTTGTTTTAACAGTGTTTTTCACTGATTTCAGGAGGCATAATTGCAGGATAAAAAAACAAAAACTTTTTTGGTTTAGGCCGTGTCCACATTGGCTTAATGTCAAAATAAATATATTTGTACATTTAATAGAAATAAATATATGAATGACTTTTATTAGAATTAATTATATATAATAGAAATAAATATATGAATACTTCAAAAATATATAGAGAGTGCCACTGTGCTAGATTGTGACAGTGGCTTTTTAGGCATTTTTTTCTATTTTGCTGCCTTACAACCTGTAATCTTAATGAATGTTTTTTGTGGACTTTATGTAATAGACCTAAACAAAACACTCCAAATAATGAAGTGATGTGAAAAAATGTTAAACAAATAAATTCTTAAAAGCGTTAATAAAATTCATAAAGAGGTTCTTAAAAGTGTTGTTTATAATCAGTGACACTATGAAATGAATTAAATCCCCATTGTATGATGTCTGTGTAATGAATAATAAACTCATGCGCAATATTGATCTTTTTTTATATGCTCTCCCTTTCTTCTCTCTCTCTCTCTCTCTCTCTCTCTCTCTCTCTCTCTCTCTCTTTCTCTCTCTCTGTCTTCGTAGCGTCTGGTAGAAGCAGCAGAAGAGGCCTACCTGCAGCATGAGGAAGACCCCAACCTGCAGGTGAGAAAAACAGTTCTACCTTACCACAGCAAGCTCCCAAAGCATTAATACAAATTCACAACCACATATTTTAGTCAGTGTCTGGTTTTCGAATGTTATATGATGCAAGTCCAAGTTCATGGTATCAAGGTATTGTGAACTTTTGATAAACTTGATGCGTAGCACTTTTTCATCCAGTAAATATACATCCTTTCACCCATTATAAATGCATTATTAATACATTATCTGTCAGGGTTTGGGGAAGGCTGGAGTCAATTCCCGTAGGAGGGTGGTTACTATCTACCATAAATTCATGCCAGGTTCCACTCCTCATCATCTATGGTCTCTCATCTAGCCACTGATTCCACTCGCTTCTCAAGAGCGCTGCAAATTTTCCCATTACCAGGCATGACCACCACATTCTGAAATGATATTCAATTATGTTTTTAAAATTCATTGTATCCCAGTGGACATTGTGTGACAGTCAATTCACTGGGCTAGCTTCACAGAGAAAATTGAAGGCCATGTAGGCCATGAAGGCCAGACCTCTAGCCATGAGGGTACCAACAATAGGTACCACCTGCACCTCCTAACATAAAAGGATAGAAAAAAAATTAAAAGCATAGAAAAAAATGCAGGGTCACTGCCCAATACATTCTTAACCCAATTTTGTGCCAATTATGCTGAAAGACCTGAACCTCACCTCTGGGGTTGGCCAAGTAAAAATATGCTCCCTTTTTACTATGTATGGCCCACAAAGCCTCACTTTGTGAGGTATATGCTCTGTGGCAGTTTTGCAAGTCATTTAGTAAGTTTTTATAATGTTTTATTGCTATTCTTGTTTTGATCTTGTCTTACCACCTAGTTTTTGATTGTTGGATATTGCATATGGTATGTTTTTTTCATCACCAGACCTCCTTGCTTGTTCTTATAACCCTGATTTCTGCCTTACATCTCGCATGCAGCTCAGAGAGACAAGGGAATTCAAATGCAAATAAAAGCTCAGATTTAATGAAAATCTCTTCTTTACACAAATACACATCACCTGATATGCATTAAATCCAATAAGGATTTAAGTTTATACAGCTTGGAGTTGGAAATTATGGATAAAATGATGATATGGTCAAAATAATCACTTGCCTAATAATTGTGCACACAGTGTAGAAGGATTTGATAATTTTAATAATTTGACGTCGAATTTTTTTCACATGCATAGGCATACTTATAATAGCAGGTGAATACAAAGGTACAAGGGCAAATAGGAAAAAGGGGCCTCTCAAAATAAAATTAAATAATTAAATTGTGACAGTTGTTAACAGTAACAGTAATAGTAACTATTATTTAATCTTGGTATTTCAGATAAACATAATGTTCTTGCTGACTTATTCAAACCTTGGTAGGGAAGTAGCGGCTGGATTTAAACTTCTTGAGTGAAACAGTCATGGAATAGGTGCCAAAAAACAGGACAAAGGACATAAGAGCCAGGTCAGGAACATACGTGCAGGATTTGCCCACCAGAGATCCACCGTTCATTAAACACTCATTTTTGCTTATCTGACTCCAGTCCAAGACTGTGAAGTTGTACTATGTGGAAAGAAAAGCATGTACAGTGATACAGGGAAATGAAAACAATAGGATAAATGAAACATTTTATTCAGGTGACATCAATCATGGCGTCATGGTGGCATAGTGGTTAGCATGTCCGCCTTACAGCAAGAAGTTCCTGGGTTTGAGTCTTTGGCTTGGCAAATGCATTTCTGTGCAGAGTTTTTATGCTCTCCTGGTTTCATCCAGGTACTCTGGTTTCCTCCCACATTCCAAAGCCAAGCACATTAGGTTAATTTGATGTTTCAAATTGCCCCTTAGGTGTAAATATGAATGGTCTGGGGAGATGTCCAGAATGCCCCAGTGTCAGCTGAGACAGGCTCTAGCCTCCCCCAAACCCAAAAAGTAGGAATAAGTGGTTCGGCAAATGAGTGAGTGTGAATGAATGAGTAACGTATATACTTGTAGTTCAGGTGTGGCTTAGTGGTTAAGGGGATGGGTTACTGATCTGATGGTCAGTGTTTCAATCCCCACTATCACGCCTTTCATCAAGGCCCTTAACCCTCAAATGCTCAGTTGTATAAAAAGGATAATTGTAAGTCGCTCTGGATAAGAACGTCTGCCAAATACTGTAAATGTAAATTTAATCAAAACACATTATTTAAACAGAAAAGAATAGTTGCTATTTTTCATTGTATGTAAAAAGAGCATTAAATTCTCATGGCTTTTCAGCTTGCTCTTACCAAAGAGTAATCTGTAAAGTTGTCTGGACCAAGTACAGCAGACGAATTAAAAACCAATGAAGCACCTATTACAAAAATAACAAAAGTCTTCAATGTTAAAAGGTGTCAAGAATGAAAGTTATAATGATGTCTCCATTGCCTCTATAAATTAGTACATGCAATCTATATAACAAACAAGAAAACAAAGCTTGTGAGTTTCTATCTGATGATATGGAAATCAGACAGATGTACATGCAGATATGCAGTAAATGTAATGTATGCAATAAAAATAAGGAGACAAAGTGATTACAGCACATCGGTAATCAACTCTAAGACCAATTAGTAAAAAAGAGACTTTCCAGTACTTAGAATGCCAAATAATCTAAGCATAATTACACTTCAGTGATGCTCACCTTGGTCTGGAGCCAGACATTCACATTTATATGTAGTGATGTAGTCAGGCTTATAGTTCCTGTTAATAGGGTAGTATTGAAAAGCTCCCACCATCTTCTTTATAGCATCAGAGATGAAAATAAAAGAAATGAGGCTGGAGAAGCCCTCCTCAGTGAAACGTGTCATGTACTTGATGATGTAGCTAGCATCTGAAACTACCAGAATGAGACACTGAAGGCAAGAGTGCAGGCCAATCCACAAGCGCAGCTCCATGTAGTCAATGACATTATTCCTGATCAAGGAAAACAAATAAGTCCTATAACTGAACTGAAAAAACAAATCTCTGTCAGCTGACCAAAATACATAACATTTTCTATATTAATCAGCAGACATACTGCACATGAATAAAACAACAAACATGAAGACGTGCTATGTCCAAAAATATTTTGCACTCACTTGCAAAACTCATAAAGCAGCTTTTCAAATACCAGTATAGGTCCTGTGGAACTCAGGATAATTAGGGGTTGGCCACCAAAAAAGCAGAAGACTACTCCTGCTAGAGCTGTTCCAAGGAAGCTCTCCATCACACCCTAGAGTAATACAATATTACAAGTTATTTACAACTTACAGACCAGGTTATTCAGGACATTTAAAAAAAAACAAAAAAAAAACTAAAGGCTTAATTAATTTATTCATTCATTTGCCTAACTCTTTTAGGGTCTTGGGGACTTAATATGGGGTACACCCTGAACAGACACACTCCCTTTTCACAATGACCCTATTTTACAGCATGCCTCCAGCCTGCAGCAAAACTTCACCCAGGAGCTGACGTGGGGGCTTCATGCAGCAGATAAGCCCTTTTTCCATACCCCAGATATATAGGTGTAACCTCTCACATTTAGTCAAATTCCCTATCTTCATGGTGGGATCAGCCCCATGTTTCCCAGTACGTATGTTCCCCAGTACCTATGTTCGCTAATCCTTATTAAATTAATGGATCTTCAAAGTAACAATTTGTGGAGTATTTGTGATTTCACATTTTCATTGTTAATAGGGTTAGGGTTAGGGCTTAGGTT
>JBCNYG010000008.1:12328836-12340309 GCA_039654305.1 Porochilus rendahli | reverse complement strand
TTCCCAGGTGAAGGGCCAGGGTGAACGTTTTTTGGAAGACCGTGGTGAGAAAAATTTCAAGGACATAGTTTCCCTTGCCCGGAGGTGGGTGAACCGGCCCCCCCCCCCCCCGGAGCCAGTCCTGGGGGAGGGGCTCAAAAGCGAGGGGCTTGCTACAGGCCGTTCGGTCTCTGTATCTGTAACAAGTTGAATTCATTTCCAGTGGGTGGTAGACCTTTGTCACCAGTTCTGTTCATAATTTTTATGGATAGAATTTCTAGGTGTAGCCAAGGTGTTGAAGGGTTTTGGTTTGGTGGCAGTAGGATCTCATCTCTGCTTTTTGCAGATGATGTTGTCCTTTTGGCTCATCGAGCCAGGACCTTCAGCTCTCACTGGAGCGATTCGCAGCCGAGTGTGAGGCAACTGGGATGAGAATCAGCACCTTCATGTCCGAGGCCATGGTTCTCAGTAGGAAAAAATCTGGGGTCTTGTTCACGAGTGAGGGAAGGATGGAGCGAGAGATTGACAGGCAGATCAGGTATGTTCTCTTTGTTTTGTACTCTTGGTGCTTACAGCAAGAAAAGAAAACAGAGTTAAAGAAACGAAAACACACCTGTATCTTTGGCGATATACCTTTCTTTGGAAGTCGGGTCGTCTTTCTTGCTTCCCTGAAAAAGTGGGGAGGAAAAACAAACCATTAAAATCTCTTTTTGTTTGGTTTCTATATGCAAAAACTATATGCTGAAGCACTTTTAGGAAGTAATGTTTCCTTTGGTTTCTGAACGAGCAGGGTGAACAGATTAGGGTGAAACCCACTTTCAGCCAGAGTCAATTATAGGCTCCAGCTTCTATGCGACAGTAAACAGGAAAAAGTAGAGAGAATCATGTAATTTAATGTTGCTTTTATCCAGTGCTTAGACTGTATACCTACCTGTGCTGCAAGCTTAATAGCAATTAAGTGGGCCTTGACTCAGCTATGTAAGAACATTCACCTTTTTTATCTTTAGCCACTTTGTGGTCAACTTCTGTGTGCTTCAATCATTGACATCAGTGTTCAAGGCAATTTATTTTACTAGGGTGCCACACTCTGCCCACCAGTACCCCACAAAGTGGACAAGTGAGGAGTTGAACGGTGTCACTGAAGTGACTACGAATCAAAAGATAGCATTGATTGACAGACGCCGCTGAACAGCGAGTTCCCTAAAACGATAACGCAAATTTTATTAATTCCTACCTCGATATAGGAGAGCCACTCCTCACTGAAGTCTAAAAATCCTATTATTGGATATTGGACTGCAATAAAAATCAACAAGCTTGAGTAGTTTCACACTCCCAACATTCACACTGAAAATGGTAATGATCAGTGACAGCATTTTTAAGTTAGTTTGCGAAATGCAACTGTGGACAAAGGGCGGATTGATATCACACGTGCTGACAATACCCCTCATTCCCATTGGGCTGAGGAGTAAAAAGGAGAATACAAAAAATTTACAATATAACAAAGAAATTACATTTCTGGTTTTGTGACACAGGACAGTCAAAAACATTGGCAAGGCAAGAGTCAAGAACACACAAGCAGTAAACAGATCATGCAAAGGAAATCCCACAATAGACAGAATAGGAAGCTTAGCACATATTGGATGGGGCAACACAATACTATTGCTTAGTGCCACAGTCTCCTGTGGGTGCATACATGTTCCATTTTTACCTATATATGACAATAAAACTTGAAACTAATATATATATTATATTTGTGTGTGTGTGTATTGGCTCAGCGGCAGAAACCACTCCATCAAATGCAAATTTGAAGCGGAGTCATTACAGCGGTCGGCTGGAAAAGCATGTTCTGAGAATAAGGAGGAGTTTAAGCTAGAAATGTGGTCAGAAGACAGAACATTGTTTGAGGAGAAAGTAAGGTCAGAGACCCAAATAGGGTCAGTGACCAAGTCTCTTGGGTCTAAAGCTAAAGTACAGACAGAGACAGGATCAGAGACCAAAACACAAAGAAACAGAAGAGGGTACAGGACAGACACTGGGGCAGATACTGGAACTGAGACTAGCATGACTTCTGGAAGAGAAGCATATTAAGGAGCAGGTACACGAGTCGAGTAAGGAGCACACTGGGATCGGGATGCTTGCCCCGACAATCAATCAATTACACTTTACAGGGTTTCTCCTCTCAACCCTCAGCTGGTCATGGCATGCACAGGAAACAGGATGAGGCAAACAGGTTTAATCAACTGATATATTATATATATAGTCCTCACAAATGCTGCGTAGACTGTCTACACATGCAGAGCCTTAGTGGCACCAGTCCATCATCAAACACAATCATACACGCAAATCCAACAACACACATTAGAAATCATGGCACATACCAGCTATGGCTACACATTACTAATGCTTCATGCTGCATTTTACTTTGGCCACAAATGTATAGCACTCATAAATGCTGCATAGATTGTCCACATGTGCAGCCAGACCATCTGTGCATGTGCATTGCTCACTGAGCCTCCTGGGGCACGCTGTAGTTTTCCTGCCTCAGAACACTGGAAGTACCTGCTGTGCTGTGACAGGGCAGACAGATGTTACCACCTCTTTACTTTAGATATGGTGTTCTTTAGATGGTTAGCTGTATTGGCTTTTCTCAAGCTACATTTGCTGTTGAGGTCAAATAGTTCTGATCAAAAGATAAATTTAAGGTGTTTTTACTCAAAGCTCAATCAAGATATGGTGTTTTTCTTGCAACCCTCCCATACACAAAACATTTTAGATATTGTTGTCACAACAGTTCTTTCAACCAGTTTGGACAAACAGCCTGATCCAGGAAGGGTCCAAGTAATACTATTATTTGAAGATTAAAGATACATCCAGAATGAAAGATTCTAATCCTTTGTGGCAAGCAAGCTTCGTCAAAGTCATCAGAATTGCATTTAAGATGCAACAGTGGAAGTACACAGGCACAAAATAAAATACTGCTGATTATGTCGATACATTCCTGAAAAAAAAAAAAAAAAAAGAATTGTATAATTTGCCAAAATGTCCTACAGAAACCACAACATAACTGGCAAGATCCGTCATGTGAACTTTTCTTCTCTCCAAATTCCACTGTAAAATATGAAAAGGAGTTGTCACATTGAATGTTGCTGTAAAAAAAAAAAAATTAATAAAAAATTAAATAAATAAATAAAAATAAAAATAAAATACACTGTGACATCATGAATTACTTCAATTATTTCTTGATGTGGATAAGGATAAAAAAAAGCTGTGGCATGAATCCTCAATTTGAAGCCTGTCTTTCTGGAACTTTCTAAAAAAAATAATACAAATTTAACAAATAAATACATTTTAAAAAGGCTTAGAAGTGATTAATCAAAGCAGGTGTATTATGTCTACAACAACAATGAAAAAAAGAAACTGGTCCATATGCACATATCAATCAGTAATATGGAATATACTAAGTGGCAATTTTAAAGTTGTGCGAAAAAAAAAAAAAAAAAAAAAAAAAAAAAAGAAAGGCATGCAACATAGGTGATAACAGCTCCATCTACGGGTTAAATGCTTTTTTTTGACAATGGAATGTTGAGGGATGGTGGTCTTTGAGCAAAATGGCAATGCCAACCAAGCAGAAACACACTGCAATTCTTCCCAAGGACCAAAGACATTTCCAGGCTTTTTCCTGTGACAAGCCCTTTAAAAGGTTGAACACAGTGCAAACAATTGCATGCATTCGAAGCTTAGCCAAAAGGTACTGGATTCCTTATGCTAACACTCTGGCCAGATGAGTCATTAACAGTATAAAGTGTTGCATAATTGTGATGTACAAAGAAAACGACCCATGGTAAATAAAAAATTTTAAAGTGTGGCGCACATTTGTGTTCAGCCCCCTTTACTCTGATACCCCAAAATAAAATTCAGTGCAAGCAATCACCTTCAGAAGTCACCAAATTAGTAAATCCTGTTCACCTGTGTGTAATCTAATAGTATACATACAACTGCTCGGTGAGGTTTGTTGGAGAACACTGGTGATCAAAAAATATCATAAAGCCCAAGGAACACTCCACACAAGACAAGGATAAAGTTATGGGGAAATTTAAAGCTCGGTAAGGAGAGCACTGATCAGAGAAGGAGCCAAGAGGCCCATGGTAACTCTGGAGGAGCTGCAGAGATCCACAGCTTAGGGTGAGAAACTCTCCCCAGGACAACTCTTAGTCATGCACCCCACAAATCTGGCCTTTATGGAAAAGTGACAAGAAGAAAGCCATAAGAAGTCCTGTTTGCAGTTTGTCACAAGCTATGTGGGTGACACAGTAAACATGTGAGAGAAAGTTCTCTGGTTAGGTGAGAACAAAATGAAACTTTTTGGCCTAAATGCAAAAATTATATTTGTGGTAGAAATCTAACACTTCTCATGACCCCGAACACACCATCCCCACCATGAAAATTGGTGGTAGCAGCATCATGCTGTGGGAATGTTTCTCTTCAGCAGGGACAGGGAAGCTGGACAAAGTGGAAAGACTTGCAGCTGGACAATGACCCTAAACATACAGCCAGAGCTACAATGGAATGGTTTTGTTCAAAGCAAAAGAATGTGTTAGAATGGCCCAGTCACAATCAAGACCTAAATCCAATTGAGAATCTGTGCAAGACGAAAATTGCTGCTCATAGACCCTCTCCAGCCAATCTAACTGGACTTGAGCTATTTTGCAAAGAGGAATGTGCAAAATTTTCAGTCTCTAGATGTGCAAAGCTGGTAGAGACACAGCCCAAAAGATTACTGCAGCTGTAATTGCTGTGAAAGGTGGTTCTGCAAAGTATTGACTCGGAGGGCTCAATACAAATGAACGCCAAAAATTTCATGTCACAAGTCAATAAGAACAGTGACATTTGAGGTTGAGGCCATTCTTCATAGCCATCCATTCACAACTGGTTTTGACAACCCAAATGACTTGGGGCCATTAACACCTACCCATTTACTGCAAATTAAGGTCAACCTTGCTCTTGCTCCATGATTATTTTGAAAAGGTTGCTATGTCAAAAGTCATTAAAGGCAAATGCAGTACATTGTCAGTTTATTCTGGAATCTCAAAGTATCTCCCCTTTTCACAGGTACAGGTCTCGAGTCAGATGCAACCTCTGTCAAGTAGACACTGTTCTGGTGACCAAAGGCACAGCACCATAAGGATCATAGTTGTTGGCTGAATTCACTAAAGCCCTCCAGACTCCAAAGTCTACATTTGCATACGTATGGATTTTGAACAGAAAATGCAGGTAGAAGGCCTTCCACCTAATGCTAACTAGGCATGCATGACTTACATAAACATTGCATTTGGAAAGGTCAAGATTTTACAATTAACAAGAAACCACTTAACCTCCACACATGGATTAAAAAAAAGGAATCACACCTTTTCTTCCAAAATAATACACTGGTTCCTCTATTTGGTCCAAAAGCAGCGTATCAGAAGGAAACGTTTTCTAGAATACCCCCAACTCAACAAACAAGACCACCAAGGCCATTATTTTTTATTCCTTGTTTACTAGATTTTTAATGATGTAAAACCAAGACAGGGTGGAAAAATAATATTTTTAAGAATACAAGAAAGGGTAAAATAAATATTTAATTTAGCATTTTTTTAAATAAAGAAGCCTGAACTAATGCTGTGAAAATGGTGTAAAATGTGGTGTACATTTGTTTTAGAAAACAAAAAATAAACTCTGTATTGACCAGTTATATCTGTGTATATAATATCACTTTCGCTAGCCTCACATACCGGTTTATTACTAAGTCAAGCACTGTATAGAACGCTGGATTTGAAAAAGGAGCTGGGCTTCAGGCGATCAAGTGCACATGCGCAGATGTACATGTAGTTACAGTAGCTGCTGTAAAAGGGAGACAAATGGACTAGCTTGACACAAAAAAAAATTCCAGTTTTAAAATTCACTTGGCAAGTTAATACCAGCAGGAATTAAAAAAATCATTTTAAAAGACGACCCCCCCCCCCTTTAATTTCTTTCCCCTTCATTTATTTATTTAAATTTTTTTTGAAATCGTAAATGGCTTAACCTACACCCTTATCCTTCAACTTCAGATAATCAATTGGATTCTGGAGCAAAATTTGCAAAATCATCGACCATGTACGCTAGTTTTTGTACTGTTTGTGGAATAAAGCTTATATTTTTTTATATTATTTGAATGTAATAAAAAATAACATAACTTACTTGGTCAATTTGTACAGCATAAAAACATGACATTTTAACGTGGTGCATAGACTTACACCTTAACAAGAATAAAATGTACAATATTTTCTCTGCCTCTATGTACAGAGTGTGTATGTTGAATAAAACACTAAATCATAAATTGCATGATTCTTCTGTGAAGTGTATGTAAGCATGGAGTGATAGCATGCATGCCATTAATGAATGTGCAGAGCCCAACAGGTAGAGTTAATTAATCTGGACATCTTTCCCCAGAAGAAGCAGAAATAATCACAAATGATTTGTGTCAGTGTCAAAACAGATTGCAATCAAAATAGAGGTTGCAGGTATTTGTGCCAAAAAAAAAAACATTAATTAGTCTTGATCTTATGAATAAATATTGAATTAATTGAGGCTGACCCCCTTGTCTTCTGCAACTCCAAATGTCCCTTGCTTCTCATGTATCTGTAAAATATTAAATAGCAGGTTTTTTGCTTTAAAACGTGTGACCCATACCTGTAGTTACAAAATAATTACAGTATCAGAGCTATGGCCAACACAGTATCTGATAGAAGATGGGGTGTAACACAGTAACACCAAAAATAAATTAAGAGGACAGTGATGCAACCAGTGCAAACAAGCATTCATGACATCCCAGTGTTAGTGCTCTCACTACAAAAAAGTGTAAGAATGAAGAGAGCTAGCTAGGTAGCTAAAGTTACAGAGCAGCATACACAAAGTATAAACCATATCAATAATTATATCAAAAGAATCTTAATGGTGAGGAGGAGACGAATGATAAGGGTAAAGTAGTAATACTAACTGAAGCTGAGTGCAGGAGATAACAGACAACAGCATTTTAAGGCCAATGACACTAACAACAACATGTACCATAGGACATTGAGCCAACCTGCTAATTCATGCATTTATGACATGGAAACAGCAACCATGTGCTAGATGCATATTAATATTAATGAAGGATCATCAGAACCTCATCTTACATAGAAATATTGATTACCCTATCAATAAAGAAATAAATTTAAAAAATATTTTTTTTTAAAAACAGCGGCTCCACTGGACTTAAACTGCTGCTGTACTCCCTGCCAGCAATGCCAATTAATTTACTATTTAATTTCTATACAGTACAGTGGGGTTGAAAAGAATCACACACTCACACAAGATGTTGAGCCACTTAATCCTACTAGAGTCACAGGTAGTACAGAGCCTATCTCAGCTGACATGGATCAAATTAAGGGTACACCCTGAACATCTCACAAGACAATACACACACACCTAGAGACAGTTTGGAATAGCCAAGAAGCCTAACGTGTGTGTTGTTGAACCAGAGTTCCTGGAGGAAACCCACACAACCGCAGGGAAAAACAAAAATAACATGCAAACTCCACACAGAAACACTTGAGCATGGGACTCTACCCAGGACCTACCTGCAGTAAAGCAGATGTGCTTACCACTACACCACCATTCCATCCTAGAAAAGAATATACCCCATTCAAAATATTTACCTGTATTCTCTGCTTGTGTTGTATGGTACGTTTAAACTTTGTCCCAAATTTTACCTAGATACATTCAAGCTTGTCAGTAAATATACAGAAATTATTTTCTTTGTACTTTCATCAGTTAAGAAAGAATTAATTCTAAAATGGGTTTACATACATACATATACGAGTTAAAACTAGGCAGTGTCTAAACCGACAGAAGAAAAAAAAAAGGTAATAGTGGATAGACGTGTAGATTACGGCATCTGGGGCTGTGTAGCTGCAGTCCAGTCAGAGTGCACATGGTTTATTCAAGTCTACAACTAAAATAACTGAAATGACAAATGAGCATGAAAACTGGACAATAGAATACAGGTGGACTTTTCTGATAAATCACATTTTCTTTTACATCATATGGAAAGCTGAGTGCATGTCACCTTCATGGGAAGGAGATGGCAAGAGGATGGAATACACGAAGAGGGCAAGGTACAGAAAGTTCAATGTTTTGGGCAATGCTCTGCTGGGTAAGGTTTGGATCTTAGAGTTTATGTGAAACATTACATATACCAAAACATTGTTCCAGATCAAGCATACCTCTTTATAGCAATGCCGCTCCCTAAGGGGAGTAGCCTCTTTCAGCAGGTTAATGTGCCCTCCTATATTGCAGAACCTGTTCAGGTATGGTTTGAGTAAAATTGGCCTGCAAATTCGCCACTTGTAGGAAGTGCTGGACAAACAATTCCAAACCATGAAGGCTGTGAACTGCTTGTTGCCAGATACCACATCATACCCACAGAGATCTTGTAAAGTCCACATCTTTATGGGTTAAATCTGTTTTGGTGTAACAATAATAGTCAGGGTGTACTATAGTAATGGCTGATACACACACATTTATGAGAGAATCAGAGAGAGAGGGGAGGGGGGTATATACACCCAAAAAGTAGAGTAGAAAAAAAAAGTAGTTCATGTACATGTATTCAACCCCTGTGCTATAAGGTTTATTTACCTAATACGAATTACCTTCAGAAGTTACATAATTATCATTTAAATAACACAGGGGATATAATCTAAGAGACCTATATTTTTTGAAAAAAAGTGGGTCTACAGGTGGGTTCTTTTTTTTGTTGCTGGTTTGGACAATTTTTTTAGTATAATACTCCTGATTTCTACACACTAACATATATTTTGCATCTTTAAGGTTGTTGGCATGTTGTGTAAATCAACTGTATATAACTGTAAATAAAACCTCCCAAAAATGCATTTATTTTCAGACTGTAAAGCAAAATGGCAAAGGAGATGAATACTTTTGCAAGCCGCTGTGGCAATCACAGTGTGGCCCTTATGGTTTCTCATTTTTCCTGAATACATCACATCTTCCAGAGCTGACAGTTCGCTTTTAGCCTAATACATGCTACTCCTTGGCAGATGCCATGCTGTACTGATATAATCAATGCTAGGACTAATCAGTGTGTATAGAATGAGGTTACCCATAGGAGGAGGTTGTCAAATAACATCCAAATATGACTGTGTGTTATTGATCATTCAGTTATACCTTTTTGCTAAGTTGCAGAACCATTGCTCCTATGATACATCCCAGTCCAAGACCAATACAGGTGTACTGCATGTACTCCATCACCATAGGTAAAGTTACAAGATTCATCTTGAACATGCTGAGTAAAGAGCCATCAATGTAGCCACTCTAAAAGGAAAAGTGGATTAGAAAAACGTCATTAAAATGATACATTTAAGTTTAACAAAATCAAATAATCAAAAAAAAAATTAAGCATAGTGTTTCAATAACTTGATGGATTCACTTTCTTATGGGTCAAAAAATTAAGATAAATTATTTGTTTTTTTACCCTGCCTTCACCCAGAGTCAGCTGAGAGAGACTCCAGCCTCCCTGCGATCCTAATTAGGATTAAGTAGCTTAGAAAATTAATGAATAAATGAATAATTTGATTTCGTTGACATACACTTGGCTTATTTACTGAACTTCCAAAGAAACAACCAACCAACCAAAAAAACAAAAAACAAAACAAAAAAAAGGCCCTTTCTGGGAGCAAAATTTAACTAATGCATGAGGGCTTTTGATTGGAAAATGACCACAGTTATTAATTTGTTTCAGCTAGCATGTAATTAAGCATTTATTGAACAAAGCAAAGTATAATGTGGAGACTTATTAAACTGAGGGGGCATTATCGAAAACTGAATTCAGTAATCGTTTTATTATCCATCCCTTTTCTTCTGTTTATTCGAGATCGGGTCACAGAGACAACAGGACTAGGAAGGAATCCCAGGCATCCCTTTCTCCAGCTCCTCCTGAGGGATCCCAAGGTGTTTCCTATAAAGATATAGAATCCCTCCAGCAAGTTCTGGGTCTCCCCCAGGGCCTAAAGAAAACCCCTAAAGGGAGGCAAATATGGGGCACTCTAATCAGATGCCAGAACCTCCTTAGCTGACTCCTTTTGCTGGGAAGTTGCTCTAGTCTGAGTTTTCCCCCAGATGTGTGAGCACATCACCCCATCTCTAAGGTATTCCTAGATACCCTCCAAAGGAAACTCATTTTGCACACTTGTTTCCACAATCTCATTCTTTCAATTAAGATTGTTTTATTATTCTGTCTTTCTTTTAGTATTTTTAAAGTAGACAGAACCAATACTACACTATTGGTGAGTGAGTTGTCAGTGCAGTACGGCCATATATATATATATATGAATATATATCATAGAATATTTAAAAACCACAGATTTCACAAGTGCTGGAACCAGAAGTCGTTCACACCAACCCTAATTAATCTGCACCTGACAATCCAATTATCTAATCAAGACTTAAGACTTGAAAATGACGACTTAAAGCAATAATTGGATTTGTCAGATGGGCCCGATTAGGGTTGGAGTCAAAATCTTTGGGAAGGTAGATCACCAGGAAAAGGACTGGGCACTGTTCTATCTAATTTGCATAGAAACAGTATATAGTTACTGTGATGCTCATTTAAGTATAAGTATAACTATAAGTATTTAAAGTAAGTATTTGATGTCGATCAAATTACAATGTTGATATCATGCACCTTTTGGATATTTAATACTCATGTGCTTCTGAACTTCTGGCCGGATCGACAATCTAAAAATGTTTATTTATTTTGTCATTTATTTAATTTTTGACTTATTTTGTCCTTTTTTAAAACATACTTTATATAACTATTGTTTCTTTTCTTCTGTTTTTAACTTATTTGAAATACACATTTTTCAATAAAAATTTTTTAAAATAAATTGTATAGATATATCTCTCTCAAATCAATGCCACAGTACATACCTCACCAAACCAAATCAACGGAAACACTACTTCAGCTATTTCACCAGTCTGCCTAGAAATGGGCAAAAGCATGGTTCAGCCACAAAAATTACATTTAAAATGAAGCCACACACAATAATTTTTAAATAATTTACAATTAATAAAATAAATGCAGAACATAAAGAAAAACAACACTGATATTATACTTACGTTATTCCTGATACCTGCTTAATTAACAGGTTAAGTTGCAGCTTGATAGACACGTTCATGGGTATTCCAGTTTCCTGTAAAACACTGGCATGTTGGTTAACTCGAATATACTTAACTTTCAGTAGATATTCACTGTTTAAGAAACTTTTTATAATTTGTGCCATGGTTTAAAAATCATAAAACAGCATCTACAGTGGGGGAAATAATGGATCAACTCTCTGTTTATTTTAAAAGTTTGCCCACTTACAAGTCAATAAAGAGTATACAGTCACAGATTATATATATATAAAAGACCTGTTTC
>JBCNYG010000008.1:12310147-12326905 GCA_039654305.1 Porochilus rendahli | reverse complement strand
AGGAAAGGGAAGGGAAGGAAAGGAAAGGAAAGGAAAGGAAAGGAAAGGAAAGGAAAGGAAAGGAAAGGAAAGGAAAGAGATGAGAAGGAAAGGAAAGGAAAGGAAAGGAAAGAGAAGAGATGAGAAGGAAAGGAAAAGAAAGGAAAGGGAAATGAAATGAAGGAAAAGAAACTAGATACACAAACAGGGAAGGAAAGACAAAAAAGGAAATCTGAATGGGACGTGAAATAGGAAAGATGAACTAAATATGGAAGAAAGGAAAAAGGAAAATAGGAAGAGGAAGAGGGAACTGTAAAAGAACCAGGAATAAAAGCAAACAAAGATATAACTCTGACTTCTTCTTTCTACTCTCTCTCTCTCTCACACACAGACACACACACTCTCTCTCTCTGAAGCTCCGATTTATGTTCAAGCACTCGACCCACTGACACTGAGAGAGAGAGAGATAGAGAGAGAGAGAGAGAGAGAGAGAACAGGGAGAAGCCTGAGGGTCAAAGGTCACAGCTGAGAACAGTAGCATGGATGAGAGTCTCATTTGAGGAGACAAACATCACAAATCAGCTCAATACAGTTCTCACCATCACAGAGAGACAGAGAGAGAGAGAGAGAGAGAGAGAGAGAGAGAGAGACAGAGAGAGAGAGAGAGCAGGAGGGGGAGAGGGAGGGCAGCTGAGAGGTTTCACCCTATGTTTTACCCCTTCAGCCTCAGAGAGCATGCAGCACTTAAACTCTCCCCTTTTCAACAGAAGACAAAAAGTGTGACACACCAGCAGGCTGCCCAGACACACACACACACACACACACACACACACACACACACACACACACACACACACACACACACACACACCCCCCCCCACGTCTCGAAGATTTTATTTCACAAACCACCAGCCTGCTACTGTGCCAGCCTTAGACAATTTGTATTAACTGGTTTGCCATTTTTTTTATTCCCACAAATTTACGGCAGCAAATCAAAGTTATTCATTATATACAGCATATATTAATTTATTTTATTAAAGGGATATCAAAAACTTTTTAATGCATACAGAAATAAAATTTAATGATCTTAATACTTTACAATGCCCCACAGAAACCCTGTTTCAGGCATATTTATGCAGAAATATACAATTATACTGAATGCAATTCTAAACAATTCACATACATTCAAGAACCTAAATAAACAAACAAGCACATACATAACAGTGAAATTTATGGTCAAATCTCTGTTCATAATGATTGTTACTCTGTGATTACTTTAGTAAAGTGGCATGCACAGTATTTTATTTCAAAATAAAAGTGCTAGCTTTCACTCCCAGCAACACAAGAAAGAGAAAGAGAGAGAGAGAGAGAGAAAGAGAGAGAGAGAACATAATCTACATAACACACAATACATATCATAACTATATGAGGTGCACTTTATCTCACTCTGTAATTCATAACCCATAAACTAGACTCTAGGTTATCATAATCATCTATAAGGCAAAAGGCTCTTTGAGACAAACACACAATTATGTAGTTGTACCTAACTCAGCGGTTGAAAGTTATGTGTATGTATATGTGAAAGTAGATCAAAATAAATATTAAATACAAAGACATCGTACAGTACACAGTCTTAATAATATATTAGTATGACTATAAGTAATTAAAGCTCGAGTTAGTTACATGTGACACTAAAAAATGAGAGGAAAGAAATCCACGTAGTCATTTCAATGTGCTGTCCATAATCTCAGAGCAAAGTTTCAATATTATTCACACCAAGGTCAACCTTTATTTGTTTACAATAGGCCAATGCTTTTGCAGTAACAAGAACACATTACAATTATGATAAAGGCAGTCATATCATGATAAAACTCTCATTTCCAATTACCTTATCAGTGTGTTAATACTGCAAAGACATTGACACTGACCTAATGCACCACTGTCCTTTGTTCACCATACCTACAGCATATAAGATAATGGAAACTGTATCAAGAAAGGAGTTATTTTTCGTCCTTATAAACGAAGAAACGGGAAATTCTTCCATCAATATGCCTGTCTTAAAGAAAGAAACCCAATAAAGCTTGCTTAAGAGCCACAATGCTTTTGGAGGAAAGGCTGCACTTTAAATGCATCGATCGTTTTAGATTTAAAGAAAATTTTATTAAGCTTGCATGAGCGCATTTTATATGAGAACCCTTTTTCTTACTGGATGTATATCAATGAAGAGCCCGTGGACATCCTCGCTGGGGCTAAGTCCATTGACAGTCTGCAAAAGCACAGGGTCAGCATTGTAGAAATGTGGGTGGGAGATGAACACCGGGGAGTCTATGATGAACAAAGCAAAATGAATTGCCTAGCTTCAGGAGTGTTATCAGTACAACATTGATGCTAAACACAGAAATCCAAAACAATCTTGAAATCTTTTAATTAACATAGTAAAACATTTGTGATTGCATGATAAAATACATTTTAATTCCTCTTTTAGGGTTTAAATATATGCTAACAATATATACAGTACCTCTCTGTATGAATATTCTTACAGTACAAGGTCACTTACTGTGCTTACAGGCACCAACATTAAGAAGACCGGACTGTCTGCATGGACAGAAGCCCTCATTTGGTGGATAATCTGAGCCATTGGCAAAGAGTGTTTTTGGAGCGACAAAGTGATACACAGGGATCCCTTGTGAATTTCCTGGACCCTCATACACCAGTTCCATAGACCTTTAAGACAGCCATAAGATTTATGCAAGAAAATAATATATACAATCTTATAATTCTCAGTCATCCATGCAGGAAAACTGATCCATAGTTATGAAAAAGCTTGAAAAAAGTTATTGATTTTCAGAATGGTAAAATGAGTGGCTTGTATCAAGCAGTGAAAAAAAAATTAATAATCATAATTACTAAAATTACTGGAATTGGGTAGAGAACTTTCTCTCTGTCTACTCCTCCATTGTAGTCATGCTTGAAAGTTTGTGAACCCTCTATAGGTGTTTATATTTCTGTATAAATATGGCCTAAAACATCAAAGTTTCACAATAACAAGTTCTAAAGTGGCAAAAGTATGTAAAATGACAGTTAAATGTGAAGGTGAAATTAGAATCAGGTGTTTTAAATCAATTAGATGTCAATCAAGCAGAAGTGAGCTCTTAACTTTTTGGTTATAATGTATTTGGTGACAATGCTATTGTAGGCAATGAGAACCAAAATACTAATTTCAACAAGTATATGAGGTAAATGTATGGTTAATCAACAAACACTAAAAATAAAAATTTTTCTGAAAAATTTAAAGGTGTCACAAATTAAATTTATTTGACTTTTACATGGCATGAATGACATCTTAATTTGTTAAGTTTTTTTTTCTTCACTGCTCATCAGTTATTGGAAAAATATCTTGTGGACAGATGGGACCACATTTTTTTTAATCATCACGGCACTTCAATTTTATTAACTTTATTTATTGCATTTGTTTCACTCAATGATAAGTACATTAAATCTGGCATTTATGTATCTACCATTTATTAATTTAATCACTATAGTATAGTCCTGAAAATGGGTTGGTAAAGAACCCTTGCTTCACCCTTTTTCATGTATGTATGTAAACAAAGACCTATAAAGCAATTTTTAATTTTCGAATGGAATGTTCTGAAATGGTCTAGTCAAAGTCTTTAACTGAATGAACAACATTTCTTTTTAATTAAGTTTATGTGAGAAACACCGTCTAACAAAATTAGTGTATATATATATGGTTGCTGAGATAAGTGTTTTATGGTGAAGATTGTACCTGCAGGCATCCGGACTGTAAAATGGCAGTGTGGACTCAGAAGTCATAAATGGTGGCCACATTTGCCCTGCTGTGCCATTGATCATGTTACATTGCTTTGATTTCCAGTAGTTTAACTGATCCATCAAAAAATAAATACATAAAATAAAAAAAAATATCGTGGATTAAAGAGCTGAATAAGTATGAACAATAAAATTACGTTGGGAATACTAGAATAATTCAAACCAATTTGTTGCTGTAAACAGTGTTGTGTTACTGATTTTAATAACTCACACTCTTCATACCATTCCAGGAATCAACTTTGTGAACTAACTTGATGTCATCCTGGCCTGTGAAGACTGTAAACAACCCAGAGTTGGAGTTGTTAAACTATAAGTGGAAGAAAAATAATAGAAAAAAGAAATGAAGCAGATGAATTCAAAACAAATAGGAATATTTAATACAATTAAAAGGATACAGAGTTAAGTCTCATTAATTTATCTGCTTAACATTATAGCTTAATATACAGCAATCCATAAGATCACATACCTCAACAAATAGTCCAAACTTCCCTTTAAATGGTAACATGCCGGGAAGTATGGTGTTAAGAAAGTCCAGCAACTTGCTTTTATAGCCCCACAAAAGCTCACCTACAGTTTTTGTCACAAAGGCACCCTCCTTAAAAGTGGCAAAGGTGGAACTTATCATTATGCGCACTGGAAGGGGCATGTTCTCCACCATCATTGCCGCTCCCTAAAAACATATCAAGTGGAGGTGATGGAATATTTGTTAAGGAAGGCTAATCATGCACACATACATATGCACGCACACACACACACACACACACAACTGTATAATTATTGTTTTGTTATGTCCATATCCACTGTTTTGTGTAAAATAGCATTTTTAAAATTGTATACATGATTTTTATTATACAAGATTTTTTCTGCTTTGCAGGCTAAGGACTCAATTAGATAAATAAACCAGAATGAACTGGCATATACATATATGTATATTATATACTTTATTTAAAATATTCCTTGTAAGTTTTTTAGGAGTTTTATTTTCAAGTAGAGTAGGTTGGACAAATTTCTTCACCTTTGCCACTTATACCACTATATAATCTATCCAAACCTACTTGATACAAGCAATTACGTGGTCTGTGTGGCTAATCTACTAGGCTATCACCTCATATGCCATTTGTAGCTACATTACACACACACACACACACACACACACACCTGTGCATTGATATAAAAACAAAGTATCACTCAAGATTTATTATCGGTGATATATTTATCCTGATTGCGCAATGCTGTGTTCCTGCCGCGCACACACACACACACACGAAAACAGAAGCTGTTGGAACTAGTGCACTGATGCTAGCCAGTCAGCTTTTCTGTTTATTGTACTTATTCCAAAATAAGCAACAAAATTGTATGAAAGTATTTGATGGTAAAAACATATATTTTAAAATTTTCAACCAAGTTATTAAAAGTAATGGGTCGACCCAATATACACTGGAGGGACTATGTCTCCTGGCTGGTCTGGAAATGCCCTGAAATATGGAAAAAAAAAAAAGGTTTTGTAAAATACAGAGACTGTTATATCACGAATATGTATTGATTTTGACTTAAAGAAGAATTAAACCTAACCCAAATAAAAGTTTCATACATAGTATTTGTATGCACATTAAAACGCACTATGACTTTAACCTTCTTTGCGGACAAAAGAAAAACAGTAATAAATCATCTAACAGGGATCTCCATTGTGCTGCAAAAAGTGGGGTGGGAGTGACGTTGAATAATCAGTTACCGCTGAAGTTTTGTTTATTAAATGTACCAGGGTATATACCATGTGTTTAAGGAAATGAGCAGACACCAGGCTGTATGTGAATGTAATGTAATTATGTTCATATATGACTAGATTTACAGAGGAGCTCAGCTGAGCACCAAACTTAAGAGGAATTTTTTGTGTCGCAAAAGTTGTGGCTGTATGTCCTTACATGTGTGTACATGTGAGAACCGCTGGCATATAATCCTGGCAATAGGAATGTATGTCTGAGTAATGGTAATGGTAACTTCCACTCTATCTTCCTGTCTAAACTGTAACTTGTTTCAAGCCAGGAAATAAAATGCACTTATAGAATATAATGAAATACACATTTAAAGTAAATAGATTTCTATGCACCATATGCACTTTTATAGCTGGCAAAATAAACTATTACTGCCGTGCAATGCATCGCTCATTAGAATAGAAAGGATTTTAACCCAATCACATGGGGTTTATGGAGGCTATCCAGTGGAATGGTATCTTGCAGTACTCTGTGGTGATATTGGGTTTTCATTACACAAATCTCATCTCAAGAGCATAATGCTTTCAAATAATATCAAAACTTTGGGGAGGGAGCAGTCATAATGTAATGGTTTCATAACATTACATCATCCATGTCTTCATGAAAACAAATTCACATTAAAAAAATTGTATCAGAAGAAGTAATTTTTTTGGGGAGCTCTGCTTTTAGGTAGTGCTTAAATCTTTAGAGTTTAATTCACAAGTTCACTTGTTTATGCCTGATATGACAAAGACTTATACCAGTTCCAGATGATCATAATTTGAGTTCATGGAGAAGGCTTGTCTTGCACAGAATGAACATTCAAAGACCAGGCAGCAGAAGAAGTTTGATCTACTGGGCATACACCAGAGATCTCAGCAGAGAGAAGGCTGCCAGACACAGGTCAAGGATGTGGACAAGTGGGTGAAGAATTTGAGAAAGGGCTAAATTTTAGAGTCATGCTGAAGCAAACCTCAGCGAAGCTAATGGAACTAATTGCAGACACAGAATCAGATTTCCATAAAAACAACATTGCGGGCCTGGGAGCTGAGCAGCTACCGTTTAAAGTTTTACCCTGTCTTAGCAATGCAAAGTCCCCGATGTCCAGCATCAGCACTGACTAGAGCAAAGCACTAAGAATCCCCCCAGTAGCCAAAGGTAAGTGTACAGTTTTGTTTAACTAGGCAGTGTAGCATGAGAAAATGATGACACTATAAATAATGACAGATACTTAGGAGCAGTTAGAACAGGACAAGACTATTGATAGAACCTTGTACCATATATTACATTCAGGGGAAGCCACACCTTGTCTGTTTGGTCAACCTAAAATACACAAACAGGATGCACCTTTAAGGCCTATTGTCTGTATGATCAGTTCTGATAATTACAACAAGTTTCTGGCATCAGTGCTTAACCCACTGGTAGGCAACACTGATCACATTCAGAACACTGAGGGCTCGGATATCATATTTTGGACACCACTGTGCCACTTGCTCAATGTGTGGATGGCACCCGGGTTAAGATCAAATCTTTGGATGTACCACATTTCACTGATTACGTTAACAAAGTGAACAAATGCATCAAGTTTATAATACAAGATTTAAAAAAATGACACTAGTTTTTTTACACTGTAAAACTGTCATAGGGACATTTGAACATTCATGTATGTTGTGAACCAACACATACAGATCAGTATTTAATGTTTGATTCTCATCATCCACTGAAGCACAAACTAGGTATCATCAGGACACTGCAACACCAAAGAGACACCATCCCTACAGACACAGAGGCCAAGAAAGCACAGAAACACCACTGCAAACAGGCCCTGGGTGCAAAAATAGAGAGTACAGAGAGTGCTCCAGTCGACCCAAAATAACGGAAGGATTAACTGCAGTTCAAATGAAATTTCAAATTTTTACTGGTACCCATTTATACTGTTGTCAAGACCTTACCCAGATATCCACTAGGGATTCAACCCCACAAGGTCATTACCACTCACCAGCCTCACTCCGAGAAAAGCAACGAGGGCCAACACACACACACACACACACACACACCTAGAGGCAAAAAACACCCACTTAGCCTCATATGCATGTCTTTTGGACTATGGGAGGAAACCGGAATACCTGCAGGAAACCCACGCAAGCACAAGGAGAACATGCAAGCTCCACACAGAAACGCTTTAACCGAGCCCAGGAATCGAACCCAGGACCCTCTCTTTTCCCAGTACTATTTTTGATATTGAAAGACTGAAATTCTCTGTAAACTTGTGTTAAGAAATGTTCCTATGGAACTGAATAACAATTACTGAATGGTGAGTCACAACCCATCCCTGTTATCGAAGATTGAAACTTTGAAAATGCTATTTAATTCCTTAACTGCTACCAAGTACTGTAGGATATACATACATAGTGGTAGTCAAAAGTTTTTAAAACACCTAAATGTTTCAGGTTTTATTAAAATTAATGCAATTTAATGTCCCACTGTACTCTGAAATTAAAGTGTAGGGGGGAAAAAAGCAAAAATACAAAAAAAATTTATTGTTTTGAATTGTTTTGTTTATCACAATGCAATTAATTTTTTGTTGATATTTCAGCTGAATATACTCATAGCATTCTTTTGACAAAGGAAATTAAATATTGTTCAGAAAGTTTCTTCCCCACCCTGCTGCAGAATTTCCCACAAATGTGTAACACGTGTTGGTAGCTTTGATATAGCACCCTTCTGTCCAATTTATCCTTTTGTCCACTTCCCAAACCAACTTGATGGGGTTTAAATCTGCAGACTGTGCTGGGCATTCCCATTTTGTTCTTTTCATTCAAGGTGGTTGTGAAATACTGCTCACTGTTGCTCCTTTTCAGGTCATTCAAATTACTGTTTAAATTTCACTAAATCTATATTTTATACACAAATGTCCCAAAGTCAGCATACACTTTTAATAAATTCCTAAAAATGACAAAAAATGACTGAGTGGATTTATTTTTATGTCAACAAAGGAGTCCTTGCAGTTGCATCGCTAGACTTGCCATAACATTTCAATGCCTTGGAGACCTCCACACGAGCGCCTCCATTTTCGACAACCTTCAGCCACCTTCAGACGCAGTTTCCATTTGTGAGTGTAGGTCGGAAGAGGCTTTCTCCTTGTATGCCTCCCAAACAGTTGGTCTAATGGTTGTTATGGAGACTTTGTGTCCCAAAGATACCATTCTTTGATGAAGTTCTCTAAGAGTGAGCTTAGGAGAATTTTTTACTTCCCTAACCATCCTCCTCACTGCATGGTGGCAAGATAAACTTGGGTCCTGTCCAGCCTTGTTTGTCACTTTGTTCAAGTTGTTTTAAGCTTCTTAATGATTGATCAGACTAAATATGGGCAAATTTAGGTGAATAGCTATTTTCTTGTAGCCATTACCTGACTTAAGATACCGGACACTCTTCCTGACATGAACAGCATGTTCTCTTGAGTTTCCCATGTTGAAGAGTGGTTAAGAGAAATTGACCTCTGTGTTACGTCATATTTATACCCCAGGAAAACAGGAAGTCATTGATTACTAATTAAAAGTTCCTAGATACTCTGATTGGCTTAGATTGATTGTTTAGATAAAAACTAAAGTAGAAGTGGCAAAAATGATTCAATTACATTAATGTTATGTTGATTTTCTATCTATATTACCAATTAATTTCATTTTACCTTGCAGCATCCATCACAATATGAACATACTAAGTTTTTGACGGTGTCTTACCAGCACCAGCATATTTGGGATGGTGACCACATCGGATTCGTTGCCTTCAGACATGCTCTCCTCGAAGAAATACTGCCGATATTCACGATAGGACACTGTTTTGTTGTCATGGAATGTGATATTGTCTTTCCAACGCTTCTCACTAAAAGAAGAAACAGGCGGCAGGTCAGCAAAATAACATTTTATAAATTGACATCTTTTCATTTCACGTTTTTTTTTCTTTACACTTTCCCTTCTGTCCTATCTACACTGTATAAATCCACCACTACCTTTCTGTAAGCCAAAATACAATTTATTAGCGGTATAAAAATATATTCTTTGGGTTAATAAATTCACTCAGCAGAAAGCAGAATGTAAAATAATAATACAAGAAATTAAAAGGAAAAATAAAACAAAAAGAAAGAAAATAATTATTACTATCATGTGATCACTGAAAAAATTCACTATCTAATCAAGATTTAAAATCTTGCATCCAACCAAAAAGTCTTTTTGACCACCTTACTCACTCATTTGCCAAACTGCTTCAAACTATTAAAGTCGCATTGGGGCTGAAGCCTATCTCAGCCGAAACTGGGAGAAGGCGGGGTACAACCTAAACAGCTCACCGGACCATTATAGGACCAACACACACCTAATCATTCACATTTACACCTAGAGGCAATTTGGAAAAGCAAATTGCCTAATGTGCATGTCTTTGGACTGTGGGAGGAAACTGGAGTACCCAGAGGAAACCCATGCAAGCACAGGGAGAAAATACAAAACCCACACACCATCATGCCACCATATTTTTTTATCTTGTTCTGGGAATCATTTTAATAATAATTTTCATTATTATTACAGCAACAACAGTAGAATGTGTAAGATTATTAATATTGTTTTCAGAATATGTGCCTTTAATTTCTTAGTTAATTTATGCTAAATTACTTTTTTGTTTTTTATGGAAAAATGGTTTTAAAAACTTATTACATCAAGTAAAAAAACCCAAAAAACTAAAGTACACTGGTTTTGATCTTATTTGACTAAATACAGAGCTAACAATGAGTGTTTATCCATTTATTCATTTTTAGCCATTCCTCACTTTTTTAAAGCAGAAATATTTTTCTTCTTTTAGAGAATCTTACCATGTGTAACTATCCCATTGCACGGGCAGATAATGTAAGTTGATTACAGTATGTTTCTTCTCAGATCAAGTATTTAATTCTTATATTCAGATATTTTTTGCAGTGTGCATCATTAGTCACATGTTTTCAATTCCTTGACACTGCAGAAATTTTACTCATGATTGGAGGGGTTATATTTGGCAAAAATGTGCTTCCCTAGGAATAGGTCACATGTCCCTTTTGCAAAACAGGAAACCACTCGCCAGTCACAGAATACACCACAGGCACAATCCTCAAAAATTATAAACACATGCGACATGAAATGAAACTTGATGACTAAACATAAAACACATTTATTAGATGAACTATCCTTCTCTGAGCATTACCTAATGAAAGATACAATTATCGTGGCTATGATTTTCATATAAGCCTTTCAAACACAGTGTTTAGTAAGTACTTACATTTGATCTGACCTTCACTGTTGTGAGGATCTGTGTTCTCCAATCCACCAACCTGTACTTCTGGTTGCAATTTAATAATGGCCCGAATGAAGGCCAGTGGATCCATAATAATAACAACAACAACAACTAGAATTATGAATTATAGATTTAAATAATTATATAACTAAGTGTTCTTGTCACAGAACACCAGGTGTTTCCCCCACCTGACATATCTGACTTTTCACATGAGCCAATGCATATTTATATGTCCCGTTACCTTGAAATTAGGTCATGGTGACCCAGTTTCAATAGGCTTGAAGACCTTGACACCAACTATAACAGGTATAAATTGGAAAGGTGACCCACTTTCGATAGTCTGGTAGGGAGCGTCTTAGGAATCAGCCGACATATCCATGAGAAATTGGCAACAATAGAGTGTTAAGAAGCAAGCGTTTGGGTTGGTGGCAGCCCGCGGGGGATACTATAATTATAATAATAATAATAAGAAGAAGTAGAATACACTAATATACTATTTATATATTAATATTGCTATCATTATTATTATTATTATTAATTATTGAAGGCCGAGCACCATACACTATTTTTGTACAATTTAATCTTCTTAAAAACAGTAATTTTTTATATCTTACAAAATGATGAATGACAACACAATTTATCAAAGGCCCGCCAAGTCTTTCATGGCCTGTGGTGTGAGGCATGTAAAAGAAACATTGTTTCAAAAAGAGTAGGCTGCATTGCCATCAACGTGCTTCTGCCCTGCAATGGCCTGGCGAGCTGTCCAGTGTGTACTCTACCCTCGCCCAGAGTCGCCGGAGATGGGCGCCAGTCTCCCCGCGACCCTAATTAGGATTAAGCGGTTCAGAAAATTAATTAATGATTGTGGCAAAAATTGCATTGTCTAAATGGCTGGGACAATTTGCACGAAACGTATTTAAAAACCATCATCTTGACAATATTCAGAGCTTAAATTGCAAAGAAAAAGCTGCTAGGTCGAAAACCGTGGCCACTACAAACCAATAAAGTTGCACCATTTCGTTATTAATATGCAAATGTATTAATATGCCAATATTATTCAATGCTGCATCAATAATTCTGAAACTTTTGTCCACAATGAAAACAGCTTGCTTAGAGGAAATTTAAAAGCAATCCACCAAAAACTCACATTCCACAAGTGCTTGTACACACCCATATTTAAGGAAATTTTTAATATGTAAAAAAAAAAAAAAATACATTGAATTTTCTTCTCATGAAACATAATTTCAATTGATGCAAAATTGGACTTGTAGGTCCTTTAAAGTGTGCTCTAATGAAATTGAAAAGGAAGTTACGTCAAAAAAATAACCCCATCAAAATAATGTGTCATTTTTTTATTTTTATGTTAAATTTTTTTTTTATAAAGTTGTACTCATGTGCTTCTAAACTGCTAGCCTGATCAGCACAAAACACTCTTTTACTCACTGTTCGCTGTTGTTATTTCCATTTTTTTCCAACACATGTGCATTGACTGGTACCAACAATTCTCAGCTAGCTGCGTCTGCCAGGCTGTCATATACACAAATATAGATCTAATTGTTATACTTTTCACTTGTATTCGTTAAAGTTTATTTTCATTTTTCAGACCCAAACAGTTTGGAGGGTTGGGTGGCTGACCATAGTGTCTGGCCAGACACAGACTATGGGTGTATAGTGTATTTAAAGTTGCTTCATTCTAACTCCAGGGCCTTATATGATGGAGAAGCCAAATGAACTGTGAAGATGCTTGATGCTTAAAAACACAAATTCCACATGCAGTTAGACACGCTCATTTTTAAACAAACACTTTAAATACATAAACATATATATTTAAAAATCTAATTGTGAACTGTAACTTCAGTTGAAGCAGAGTTGCAATTTTAGTGCCTATGTTCTAACTAAACTGTGAAGGAAAAGTCACTAAAAACGTCAGAGCTATGTGTCAATCGAAATTCAACAGTGACAATGCATTTTTGAATATTTTCTTCTTGTGTGCTTCTTAACTGCAGACCGGGTTACCACACAATTTGGTATGTAATACCCTTTGATTAACCTTTGTGTTATTTCAAAAAATGACGGTTCTTGTCACAGCTACTCAGGGACCAAAAAAAACGTATTTCAAAACAAAACGAAAAAACCCTGCCAAGTAGAAGCACCAATTCTGAAGTTACTGTGCATGGCAGTGGCAGCTTAGAAATGCCTGCTAACAACAAATAATAGCAGCAACCTTCTCATAAAGTACTTCATATGCTTAGAAGGAACCCAGTAAAAAGAAATTACAGATGTGGTGGTGTTTAATATTAGCAACAAATTATATATAATATACACTGGGAAAAATAATCACATTCATTCAATACTAAATAAAACCAACTGCAGATATCAGCTAGCATACCAAAAGTGTTTTTCTGAAGTAGACCCGCCCATCTATACATGACTGTATGTAGAACTTGCCATAAGCTTTTCTTGCTTGCTAAATAAAACAAGAAACTTGTTTGTTTGAATATGTTAACACTATCAAAACATAAAGGAAATAATGTTCTTACTTTTAAAAATCTAAATTAGAATCTTAAATTAAGTACAAAGTAAAAAAAAAAATTGGATATAGTATTGCCCATCCCTAATCCTGCAGTGTGTCTTTCTCAACTTTTTTGCCCCGACTTTAGGCAACATGAGGTGACATAGCAGGGGGCCCCATCTATCACCCTGGATGACAGCTTGGTGTGTTGCAGGCTTCACACTAGAAACTTCAGACTTCAAGGATGAGCATTCACCAAAAAATTCATAAATGAAAATCTAATGGGGGGAAAAAAAAAAAAAACAAAAAAAAACACCCACACAAGAGAAGTAGCTATTATTTCAACAGCAGCAAAGAGTGAGAAAATGCCTGGGGTCAACATGTCCATCAATATGATGCACTCATGGATTTTTAATCATCTTCTTTCCTTAACTAAGAAATTACTGTTGTATAGACTTGTACAAGAACATTTATGTGTCAAGACTATTCCCTTCAGGCAGGGTGGGGAAGTGGTACATTTCACACCTCTTAACATTTATATAACTGTCTCTATTAATTTTAAGAGCCCCTAAAGGTCTAAACAGCTTAATAAATACTGAAAGGAAAATAAATCTACATTCATAAGATAAAAAGAGTATGATAAGAAAAAAAGAGCACATCATATATGCTTTTATAAGAATTTTATAAGAATTATGATTTCTGGCAACTTCACTAACTGCCTTATAAAGTAATACTATGTTGCTCGTTTGCTATTTCTAGGAAAACCAGTCCCAAATTATAAAACTACTAACAATGTATAGTTTGGTTGAGACATGTTTAATATCTAAAGTAGAAAAATGTGTTCTGTCAGGATCACACCAGAACAGACAAGTCAGATAAGTTATTTATACTTCCCTGCATTTATGTTAAGACCCTGCACTCATAATTCCCACAGATTAAACCAGGGCTTGCTATGTTGTTGCACGGTGGCGTAGTGGTTAGCACGTCCGCCTTACAGCAAGAAGGTCCTGGGTTCGATTCCCAGCTCAGGCGTTTCTGTGTGGAGTTTGCATGTTCTCCCTGTGTTTGTGTGGGTTTCCTCCGGGTACTCCGGTTTCCACCCACAGTCCAAAAACATGCACAGTAGGCTAATTAGCTGTTCCAAATCATCGCTAGGTGATCGAGTGCGAATGGTTGTGTGACTGATGGCCCTGCAATGGCTAATTATTACAGAAACAGTAGATTTTGTCACCTGTCTCTTTGCTTTGCGTAAATTAAAAAGGACATTTCATTTAGGCATTGCTCTCATCTACATTCAGATGGCTTTGTTCAATTAAATAAAAGCTGATCTATTTAAATAAATTAATAGCAAGAGAGCATGACAAACATTGTTACCTAGAAGCAATACAGTTACTTGTCCCTCTATATACTGGTCCCAGTACACACTGAATACAAGAGGGGCACTAGGGTGTTGCAAGAAAGGAAGTCAAATGGAAGTGATGAGAAAGCAGACCAAATGGTTTCCTAACAGTTCAGTGGGATGTGAGAATTAACAGTTTAGCGATTCAATTGTCAGGATAGGATTTGGTTACACAGTTACAGGAACAAATCTGGACATTTCACATCCTTTAAACAGATAATATACAATGCATAAAGTTCCACAGTTGGGATATCCAAGGGTAGTGTAAAAAAAAGAAACATAAATAAATAAACAAATAGAATCAGAAGTTTTGTCCTTGTCACAATTACTAATGACTACTTATTTGGTTGCTATGTTTTGAGCATTGCTGGGAAATATTATTTGGTTGTTGAATTTTACGTTTATCGAATTTGAAAAAAAAGGTTAAGAAGACTGTTTCCCTATGAATAAGCAATTAATTGATGTATGTGTTACACAAATTCTGATTGGTTTGTTTGTTTGCTTGTTTCTTGTTTTTTTTATCACCCTGAGACATCCTACCCACAGAGCTTTACTCGCTACTTCTAATTTACATTTGAATGTATCTGAATTATTAATTAGCCTCCAACACGCTCAGATAAAGACCATGAAGACATGTGAGGTACAGGTTTCTGTTGTGTAAGATTGGGTTAAATGCAGAGGTCAGATTCACTGCTTACTGATCACAGTGTGTGTGCAATCACAGAGTCTAAATCCTAATGCCATGTTCTCAATGCAACTAACATGCAAATTTTCTTATGTCCACATCTATGTTCAACAAGTGTGCGCCACGCTTATAATATGCCAGTGTTTTGGTTACGTTGTTATTGCATCAATACTGTGATCACAATATCCTTACTAAGTTTTTGCATCCTGATTTGATCACATCGGCACAGGATTTTTTTCACAGGTCATTCCTACTCTATTGGACAAGTTTTTTATATTCGATCCATGAACTACAAAGGTTATAGAGTAATTTAGTGGGATGCTAGGCCCTGCAATACACACTATATATTTAATATAATTTGAAATTCAGCCAGAAAAAACATTTCCCTGGTCAGTGTTCTTGTTTTCACCATGATTGTCTCACCTAAATTACTGCAATGTAATAACAAAAGAACAAACAAACATAAAACAATGGATGGCCTTTTAGCAGATCGCTTTTTAAATGCCACTTCCCACATCTCTTTACTGCATTGGACTCGAGAGAGGACAGGGACTCAAGCAGCATTTGTTTCGCTTCTCTTTGAGTCAAAGCACTGTCTCATTGTGCAAATGTTAATGGCTAGGCACCGATTGGGAGCAAGCAATTGCTATTAAGTTTATGAATTGCAGTTCTATTCATTATGGCACTGAGGCAAACTAAGGCAATGCGGGCTGGAAAATCAGTGCTGGCTACCAGATGTGTTTGCTTGCTCTTTATTAGCACATGGCTTAAGCTGAAGATAGAATTACATGGGGCACATAAGTGTATAAGTGAGCTCTCACAAAGTGCAGGTATCCCTCACAAGGCCACTGCAGTGGGTATCAAATCACCCACTAAATAGTGTACTGTGTGCTCTTTTACAGTCAAAGCAGCAGCAAGTTTTTAGCCTGAAAGAACAATTTAGATGTAAATCCACTAGGGTTAAAGTGGGTTCTGGGTGATAAAACTAACTTATTCTTTGCTTATTTTTGCAACCTAAGTCCTTAAGGTTAACTTAAGGTCAACTTGTCAACTTTTCAACATTTATGATGTATGCATCATGCATTTACCCAATCTTGTCACATACAGTATGCCATGACAGTAGACTACTTGCCAAAATTACAACTGAAGAGAAAACTGTTAAATTACTAGTCATATGTTCCTACCACCCCATTTCATTCATTCATTCATTCATTTTCTGAACCGCTTATTCCTAATTAGGGTCGCGGGGAGGCTGGCGCCCATCTCA
>JBCNYG010000008.1:12285260-12299212 GCA_039654305.1 Porochilus rendahli | reverse complement strand
GTACACCATGATCAGCTCACTAGACCATCACACACACAACCATTCATACCTAGGGGCAATTTGGAAAAGCCAATTAGCCTAATGTATATGTCTTTGGACTGGGAAGAATCCAGAGTACCTGGAAGAAATCAACATAAGCACGGTAAGAACATGCAAACGCCCAGGGCTCAAACCCAGAACCTTCTTGCTGTGACTTGCCACTACATACCCGTGCCACCCTATGCAACAAGCATAATGATATTCCGCTGGGTGTCAAAATATTCTGTGGACATTTAATAGCAACAGAATGGCACTCTGATCATCTACTGCATCTGCAGCATGTAAAAATACCACAACCTTTAGGGTTGGGTAACAGATATTAAACCTATGGTAGCGCATACTGAGTATTTGGATTCAGCCCTGAACAATATTAAGGTGGGCATGACTTTAATTTGATAATTCAGTTTAGCAATTACCTAAGTGTAAAGAACAGGAATGTTCTGTGAGCAGAAGCTAAATGATAATACAAACTAATACTGTATTGCAAAAGGAAATGTGTTGTGCTAAAATTATTTGCCAAATAGCTGATCACATGGATTGAAAAATATACACTGAAAAGGCAAAACTTTAAAACCACACAATGTAAAGTAAACAACAGTGATTATCTCATTACAGTAGTATCTGTCATATGGTGGGGGTAAATGTTAGGTCAATAACTGTTGGGGGATTTTTTTAGCCTAAAATAAACACACACACACACACACACACACACACATAATTTTTTAAAATACAGCTGTATATATTGTCTTATAGCACTTATAGCACCCATCAAAGGATAAAATAGAAACAGTTCAAATTTCTTTTTTTAAATGTATCACTAAATGGTTAAGAAAACAAGCAGCACAAACCCTTCGCCCCTATTGGAATTTTACACAACTGTTCAAGTTCATTCAGATTGGATAGTGATGTTGATGGACTGCGTTTTTCAAGTCATCGTACAGATTTTCAATAGAGTTTAATTCTGGACTCCGATTAGTCTACGCAAGAACATTTACGTTTTACTTCTTCAGACACTGTGAGGGAAACTTCAAGTCATTGGCATGTTGGAAGCTGAACCTTCTTCCCATTGATAACTTTTACACAGTGAACCACACAGTCAAGAAATTGATGGAGCTTTTTCCAATTTTTTTTATCCTGAAAATTTTTTCTTAAACCCCTCTCATAAAAGCCACATTTGTGATATTGTTGTTACATGAACATTCATTCATTCATTTTCCGAACCGCTTATTCCTAATTAGGGTCGCGGGGAGGCTGGTGCCCATCTCAGCCGACTCTGGGCAAGGGCGCGGTACACCCTGGACAGTTCGCCAGGCCATCGCAGGGCGTTACATGAACATAATGACCAGAAATTCCCCCAAGATTCACCTCCTGAGGAGTTATACATGAAATAAAATATAAAAATCTCATATTTTCCAATCAGAAAAATGTTTGAGATTTAATCTTGAAATATGATTTTTGACATGCAAACATTTTTTTTTAAATAAAAAATGCTAACTTCTTTTATATTGTTACTAAAAAGTTGCAAAATAGCATGGCTGAATACAAATGCATGCTACAGTTATATTCTTTAAAACTGAACACTTCTGTCTGATTATTCAATTTGTCTTTTTCTTTCTTTTAGTATTATTATACTAGAAAAGCTTTACTTTTCTGTTTTTGATATTCACTTAGTTCTCTTCTCATCACTATTTTCCCTGATTTTTGCTGCAATTGCAGCCTTTCTGCTTCTTGATGGAGCATTTCGACACCAAAACTCACTCCTAAAATTTGCTTGCACGACCATGTATTTGTTGGCAAAATAGGCTTCCACACAAAATGTCTTTTCCTTGGTAGACCATTACATGTTGGTGAAGACTATCGTTCCAATCTTTCATGCACAGAATCTACTTCATATCCGGAAAAAAAAAGAAGCTTGAATTAAATTTATGAATTTCGAACAAAAATATATGGGTTCTGGTTTTTTTGGGGGGGTCACCCTGTATTTAATGCAATACTACAGTCATGTTGTTTTTGTTGGTACAGTTGTGTGAACTTGATATAACGTGTGGATATTGTCTGTTCGTTAAAAATTGTAAATATCTGTGATATAGCTCACCTGGATTAATTACCCAATGTGGTATACGTTTTCATTTGAATGTAGATATGTCCGAATTAGGCATTTACAAAATACACTATGTGCACTTCAGTGTTATTTGACTGTATCTGTAGCTGTTAATGATTTTTTATTTGTTATTTCTTTGCCCCTCGTTTGAAATTCTTTTTAGGATTTGGTCCCAGTTCCTAATTAATTAAATAGCCCTGGTCTACATGAATGCAATTGCACAAGTTAATGTCTGTTGTTCAGCAAGTAGCTCTGATATGCTGAAACAAAACCTTGTAATAGGTGTTCACAACACCAGTTTGCCAGCAAAAGCAGCAAAGATGAATACCATGCCTCCGGTAAACTCTGTAACGTTGGTACTGATTAGAGTACAAGGGGAAAAGATGTGTTGCTACAGAACAGCACAAGGATAAAGCTAACTCTGCTCTGAAAAAGGTCTCTGCTTGCACAGCAGACAATGCCAGCATTAACTATACTGACAAAAAACTTAACCTGTCCCAAAACAGTGGTTCTGCCAGTTGCATTGCACAACTGTTGCACAATACCAGCAAATTTGAAGCCACACAACTGAATGCTGATGTGGAAAATTTTGTGCTTAAGGTCTACAGCCATTTCAGCGGCTCAGCCACCTGTAGAGTACAGCTGAAGGAATTCTGTGAGATGAATGAGTGCAATATTTTGCATCATGTTGTGACCCGATGGCTATCATTACTGCCACATTTGGACAGGATAGCTAAGCAACGGGAGCCACTAACCAGACACTTCAAAAGTTTTAAAAGTGCTATAGGAATGTTTTGGAGAGGAAAATACCCATGACTTGCATGAGTTTTACTTTTTGAAAATATTCACTGTCTCCACTGTGGCACTGTAAGGTAACCCTAATGTTAAACTAAAATGTTAAACCAAAATGTTAAAAGTGCATGCTGTCACTGGCTAGTGTTACTGGATCTCCATCCCTTAAGCATTCAATTTAGAAAATACCAATAAAAAGACTGCAATCACCTAATCTCTGGGGAAAACTACCACTGGTAAAGTTCACCAGGTTTCGTTATTGATAAGAGAGCTGTTTAAAAAATAATAAAAATTAAAAAATTAAATCCTTCAGAAAGTTTGAGATAGCAAGTATTGAAATTGAAATACTACTACTTTGAGAATCCTTTGCCAATTTAATTTTCTGCTGCTATGGAAATCGGTACAATGGATGCCCAAATCTTTAACAAACAAAAGGCTTTGTGGGGCCCAACAATTAACCTGCCTGTTGTTTACCTGTTGAACTGAAAAGAATGACTCATTTGTTCTGTTCTGCCCACCTGAAGAATTGTTTTTTAACATAATTCAATCACAAATTCCATGTGAACATGATTTGCTTTTTGTTAAAAAATAATATTTTTGATTAATTTTACTAAGAAGTATAATTAGTGCTGTCAAGAGGTTAAAAAGTATGGAGATTAATTATGATCCTTAATTAATTAATCTAATTAATCTTTTTTAAACTCATTTAAAAATTGCTAACTTGATGTATTTTCATTTAAATTCATTATTACATTATTATGGCATATTAAAAAATGACACTATCAAAAAAGTGACTTTATAAACTCATTTATTGTTTTTAACAAACTTGAACAGAAGCAGACATTTACAATCCGCTGTGTTCTTTTGTCAAACTCTAAATAATTCGAAAATACAAATAAAGTAAAACATCAGGTCTATCTAAAATGCTGTAAGTTAACATAAAGTTTGGTTTTCTTTTCGCTGTCGTACATCTTGCCGATTTTGGTCATCACTGTAGTCCTGCACGGAGGCTTGTATGATGGGTCATTGGTCGCAGTTTGCAACACCTCTGTTAACCCCTCGTCTTCCACTATGGTTATCGGCCTGCAATTCATCGCTATTCACTTGGCAAGAACATTTGTCAGCCTGTCGGTTGCAGACTTGCTCATTCGTGGGGTGTTCTTGAGTTTAGTTGGCGCTTCAGCCATCAATGTGGAGGAAGGGAAGGTGCAGCTCACTCCCCCACCACCACACATTTTTCCTGCTGGTTCAGGAATCGAACCAGCGACCTTTAAGTCTCAAACCCACTTGTCCAACCATTAGGCCATAGCTACCCCAAAGATTACAAATGATTAATAGTAATTTTTAAACCTTAGGGCCTCTCATAGGCCTGCCCCATTAGGTACATTCGTCGTTTTTTATTAATCATTTCTGTTATATTTTTTGTCTTGCATTCTGTTAATTTATTAGTTATATACATGTTAATAATTTATATACGTGTATTTTTCATGCATTTTCAGTTGTGATATACATTTAATAAAGCTGCGGAAACAACATTTGTGAAAGTGATATCAGATTGCCTCTCAGTTGAATTTCTTGTTTAAAACTAAAAATAGTTTAACATTAAAAATCTAATTTAAGTGAAATCAAAGTCTTCCTGCTTGATCTCACTTCATCAGAAAGTCACTGAAATCCATTTCATAGCTCAGACCAACTCACCCAACACAGATCTCTCTGTCATGTGCCGAATTGACATTTCTTTTGCACTTGTAAAAATGCATAACTAGTGCTTTAAGTTTTAAACATAAATCATCATTAAATGTAAGACAATATTTATGGGAACCAAAATACTGTATACAAATTAGATATGTAAGTGAGTGAGAATGAGTGAATTACTGAACCAAGATTGGGGAATTATATATAAGGAAGACGATACTGATGAAGCATATGAAAAATGTACCTTTCTCTACAGTAAGAATTGTACAGTAAAAAGAAAGAAAACAAGAATATGTGGAAAATACATGGATTAAAAAATGCCTGCAAAAATAAAAGTATACGCCATATCAAGACTTCATCAAGGGCAGATGGTGGCATTGTGGATAGCACATCTGGCTCATAGCCAGAAGGTCCTGGGATTGAGTCCCAGGCTCTGGCTTTTCTGTTTAGAGTTTGCATGTTCTCCCTGTGCTTGTATGGGATTTCTCCGGGTACTCTGGTTTCCTCCCACAGTCGAGGATCGGGCTAAGTGGATGCTCAAAATTGCCCTTAGGTGTGAGTAAGAATGGTTTTGTTTTAGTTTGGCCCTGGAATAGTCTTTTGATGGTGAGTACGATAACCTGCCAGTAACAATAACGATAACTGGGTGACAGTGTTGGCTGAGATAGGCTCCAGCCTTCCTGCAATTCTAATATGAGTAAGCAGTTTAGAAAAGAGTGTGAGTGAGAAAATTCACTGATTATAGAACACAAGAGGGGCAAAAAAGGAGTATGACACATAAAAAAAACTAATCTCTATTGTAGGAAGGGAATAAGAAGGTATAAGAAGGAATCCTAAATGGAAGTTGTTAAAGAGTATTATCAGAAATGGATTTCGGAATGACAATTATCCTCATTATTTTAGTAATGACAAAAATGAATGATAAGAAAGAAGTAGTTAAAGGTTTTAATGAATTCTTTGTAAATGCTGTACCAGAATCAGCAGATAAAAATAACTGTACCAGAGAACTTGTGAGGAGGACAAAGGTGAAAGAAATCCAAGGTCCATGTTTATTACAGCATTGGATGATAGGGGCTGATCCAGGTGTTTTGGTTGGGGAGGCGACCAATATGTTCTGTAATATCTATGCTGCCCTGCAGAGGTAAAAGGCAGTAACTGAAAAATATCTGATTTTGAGCTTTTGAACTTAAGACACATTACAGTACCTCCTTTATATGTATATATAGTTGTCTAAACCTATAATTGCATTGGTACACAGATACGAAGTCTGGCATAAGGCAGTATATGCAAATTTACCTAAGGTTACAGAGGTAAAAAGCAATAAATGAACTTACTGTTATTTACCCATGTACCTGCAATGGTAAATAGGTAGTTACTGCTTTTTACCTCTGTTTGCTGCTATTTACCTCTTTATCTGCAATGACAAATATGCAGTTACATTTATCTAAACAATTCAGTTGGTATTTTTATTCTGAACTTTGCAGTTTATTGTTCATGTTCTAAGTGATATTACATGTAAATTTGTATGTTCTGAACAAAGTTTATAGTTTTGATGCACTGTGCTTATGATAACACCTGATGAAATAATGACTAAATTCATCAGTAACTGTTAATAATACTTGAATTTTTTTTAATATAAGATTTACTAACCGTTCTTAATTTGCTGCATCATTTTGGTGCAACTGTGTTCATGATAAAATTTGATATATATGTACATTTATACTAAACAATTCAGGTAATATTTGTTGTTTATAATTACATGCATAATTAACAGTAAAAAATTATTACATTAAACAATTTTGCTTATTTTTTTCTGTATTGTAATTTTTTGGTTTTTATAATAATATTCCGTAGATGCTAAAAGGACACTGATCTTCATAGCTACATTCTGTATCACTTTTATAGATACCAGTTTCATTCTATCCTAACAATGTAAGATTTGGGCTTCTAACTCTACAAGGGGGCAGTGGTGGCCTGGTGGTTAAGGTGCTGGATTACTGATCCCAAGGTCGGGGGTTCAGCAGGTTACTACTGTCCTCCCAGTGCAGCTAACTGGGTTATCAAATGTCTCATCTATGTCTAATCACTGTCTATGGTGAGAGGCATGTAAAAGCATTAATGATTTTCGTCAAAGGTATTGATGGCCTGGCGAGCTGTCCAGAGGGTGTACTCTGCCTTGGCCCAGAGTCGGCTGAGATGGGCGCCAGCCTCCCCGCTTATTCCTAATTAGGAATAGGCAGTTCAGAAAATGAACGAATGGATCTACAAGAAACATGCGGCAAGATAATTCTGATCTGAACTATTTGGCAGGCTGCCACATGCACTTCAGTTACTGTGGCATCCTTTTGTAGGATGCCACAGTAAATGCAAGTTATTATTCCCCTTAGTCAGCTTGCTTGTCTGGCATCCAGTATGGTTCACAATTTTCTGTCTCTTGATCTTTTCAAATATTTATGTTTTTAGTGATATGGTGTTTCTCCAGCACCTTATCTGTATATTATCAGTATCTCTACAAAAGATAAGAGCTATGCAAGTACTTAAAATAAATTATATTAGATAACAGTTAGTTTTCAATCGTCTTCCAGATACAAAATGATTATTATCAAGGCTTATCTTTCTAGATGCTTATGTCAGGGAATAAGAAAGTCAAGAATTAAAGTTGTAAATGTGTGAAATTATATTTGTTTGCAATACTTTGGCAGAAGGACAAAATTGCAATGCATTTCTTTGATTCTTAAATGCTTTGCTAAAACAAACAGTGTCTTGTAACTAGGACATCTGGAGTCCAATTGTGTTTCTGTCTCTAAAAAATAGTCTGTCTCTCAACTAACTTACAATAAAATTACTTACAATAACTTATAAAACTGAATATTTGAATAACTTATAAATGGCACATGTTGCGTATAAATCTGTTAGATGTTGTGATAAATTATTATAATAACCAGCCTGATGTGTTTATATGATAAAAAAACTCACTCAAAATCATTGTCCATCTTCACCTAAACATCACAGATCACTTCAGATAATTTGTATTACAGTTAAATAATATGGTATACAGTGTGGAAACAGGTACTGGAAAACAAATTCATTCATTTCCTGAAGTGATTAATCCTATTAGGGTCTCAAGGAGGCTTGCGCTCATCTCAGATCCCTCTGAAGGAGATGACTCGGATGAGGTAGGGTGCACCCTGAACAGCTCCCCAATCCATCGCAGGTCCAATACACAAGCAACCATTCACACACCCACACCTAGGGGCAATTTGGAACAGCCAACTTAGCCCACACACGCACAGTGAGAACATGCAAACTCTACACAGAAACACCGTCACTGAGCCCAGAGTTCCAGTTTAACTGGTTTTCTGAGGATTACTGGACTTTCTGTCCATTAAGCCCCTTTTCATTTACCTTTTGTTTGAATTTGTTTGACTTCTGGAGATTTATTAATCCTATAAATCAAATTAAAAGTAAACTCTGATGCTCTACTTTGTTGTTTAATAACGCTAAACATGGGTTGTGTCTGTGTGTTGCACCAGGATGAGTAATACCAGCAAAAATAAATTAATAAAATTATTAAACTTTTAAATAATGTTAATTAATGACAATTAAAATAATTGTGGTGGTGTTTGGGCTCAGCCCTGTTTGGGAAAAACTTTTTCATGTACCAGTGCGTGCCCTAACCACCTGAGCCACCTTGCTGCTGAGGAGTCAGCGAATAATCTACCACAAGTAGTCTTCTCCCCTTAAGCAATCATCAAACTGCTTATGTTATCAGGAAAATTGCTGTCACATCAGTGTGGATGGATTGAGGAACGTAGGCAAGGCTGCAGAACTGAAAGCAGCTTCATGCACTGACCAGAAGGACATATACATAACATAAACTCACACGAACTCAGAGAACAAAACAAACAAAAAGTATGCAAAACTAGATATATGAGAGAGTCAGAGAGACTTTGGTGTGCAGAGGAACAAAACCCATAAGTGAACGAGTCCACAAATTTGATGCATGCTCCCTAATTATAATGCGTTTAAACAGTCCAGAAAGTAATGCAAAAGCAACTTGAGACAAAGACGAAGAGTGTCGAACAATAATGTCATTACTCAAACACATAAACATCAAATTGTTGGGTTTTTTCATACTGCTGATACTGCTGTGTTTGGTTGATTACATAACTGCATGAATGTACAAGTGTTCTGAATCAAGTGGATGGTGAGAGTATATGGTATATAAAAATGTATTATGAATATTTTTGTTATTGTTGATATGTTAAGTGACTGCACTATGTCAGATGTGTGTGTATAAGTGTCTTGTAAGTTTAATAATGTGTGGTGACGAGGTGCTTAAGGAAAAATTTAGGCTATTTAGACTATTTAGCCAGTGTATGCAGACCTACGTGAAATAAGTTATGGGTAAGTATTGTGTAAGTTAACAGAATACTGGTATAAGTAATAGTACGGCTAGGACATTGAATACACGTACTTAAAATATATTTAACCATTGTCGAACCTAAGCATCAAATCCAGTTGGAAAAAGGTTTGCTTCCAGACCTTTTCTTTTGTGATGTGGAGATCTGCTATGGTGCAACTTTATTCTCTGGGTCATATAGGTATGTCCACGTCTGTGTAGGATAGCTGAAGACATAGACGGAGTTAAATCATCTATTAAGTCATGGGTCAGGAAGCAAAAGATATATACATAAAAAATTACTTTACTGCCCACCTTTCTTCCAGCAAGAGTACACTAACTTTTTATTTTTATTGGAAAAATCACATTTTTTAAATTTAGCCTGTGGATTACTAGCAGTGTGCAAAACTAGGGTGTTAGCATCTTAGCAGTGTTTTTTTCCCTGAAAATGACGTTAAGACGTTGGGTGGGGTTGACATCTCTTGTGGAGACAGGGAGACGTCAAATTCTAGTGACTCTGAGGACAAGAATGCTGCCAGAGATGAGCATGATGGTAAATCCAAAACCTCACGTTTTGCCAACTGGGCTTTCTGGTCATCAAACAAAAATAAATGTTTTCTGCGATTTCTGCGCTTGTTGTTTGTGCAGCTCAGCACTGGACAATAATGTGTTAAGCTACATGGGTCAGTGAGGCAGCCCAGCCAATTCAGTGAGTTTGCGTCACTACCAGGCTGAAACCGTCAATCAAAAAGGTAACATGTCTCTGAGCACGCCTAGAGTCGTAAAGTCACGCACACTTTCAAAAATGGGCATGGACTGATGTTGTCTGAAGGAACCACTAATGTTATATGCAGCGGGTTACATTTAACTTTTAAAAAACATAATTTATTTAGCTTTTTATGTTGCCATGTAGTATATACTAAAACAGGTATTTACCTCATGCTCGTGAATGTCGCTAAACATTCTATAAGAAACTATTCAGTGACATCCACCTCATTTTGGGAACATAATTGTTAATTTAATGTAAAGAATATAAAGCAGAGTTTGTTTATGCTGTAAAGCTACTTTGCAACAATGTCATTTGTAACATGAACATAAAACTGAAACAATTGGATTAAAAAATATAATTGATTGCAATTAGTTATTTCTGAAAAGTTTTGGGTGATGGTTGTCGTAGTTCTTTAATAAGAGGTAGGAATATTTCTGAATGTGGGAATGGACATGTTCTGAGGAGATGCATGTATTTCTTGTAGCATGATAAGTAGAGAGTAAAATAGGTTAACCAGTTGGTTCATGGATAAGTGTAAATGTTAAATGTAGGTATGTCGGCACTCTATTTTTTTTATTTTTATTTTTTGTATAAATTTACTCACTCACTTATTTGCCAAACCACTTACTCCTACTAGCGTTGTGGAGGGGCTGGAGCCTATCTCAGCTGGTGAAGTTGTGGTACACCCTGAACAGCTTACCTGACCATTGCAGAGCCAACACACACACACACACACACACACCCATTCACATTAACATTGGCACCTAGGGGCAAACTGGAACAACCAATTAGCCTAATGTGCATGTCTTTGGACTGTGGAAGGAAACTGGGGTGTAACAATGGTTCATGAATTTATGGTGAATATAGAGTGAAATAAAAGCACTACATTGTGGGGATTGTGAACGTCACATTTTATGGTACCAGTTTCAGAAAATGACCGGAACATACCTACGATGCCTACGAAACTGCCTACGATGTTAAATGAAAGTCATAATTTTGTTGGTTGCACAAAATTTTAGCTAAATTTTGTGACAGTGTTAAACCATAATTTTTACTGAGAACATGTACATGTCTTTTATGCACAAAATAGTTGTGTTGTTGCCAAAATGTCACACACACACATCCAGACCCCAGTATTGCTCCATCTAGTGGGGGAAAGGACTGTGCACATTTGTACTGGGGTTTCCTGTTCAGTGAATAATGCAGGTACTTAAAAGGAAACTACAGTACACGAGCACAGTAACATTCCCCAATTATGTTTTGAGACATTTATTGAGAATGTTACTGTAATATACAAAAAACATTATAGCAACTTTTGTGCAACGTTGCACCAACATTTTTTATAACATAAAATGTAAGATGAGTTTTTATGTCATGCTTTCTTGTGATGGTCTTTTCAAACTTGCTGGAGGTTTAAAATCTCCCTTAAGGACCTGTAAAAAGAATCAGACCTTTTATTATTTTAATGTGATCACCAAAGCTTTTTATATGTACATTAAAAAAGTTAGAGTAGGAATTGTGAACTATGGAATTGTCAGTAACATACCCTTTCTGTATTATGAATCACTTCAGGATCTGGTTGGCCGTAGTCTGGGGGGTTGGCAGTGGGGTCATATCCCAGCTTGTTAAGCATTGGAGCTATATTGTCCATATCTTTTAGGACATTAGCTGGAATGTTGCCTACCCAGCGAGTGAGTGCCTCTAAGTTCACCGGTTTGATGACCTGGTCAGTGGAGCGTTCAGTCCTGAAAAATACAAAAATTTAATGGTGACAAAGAGGTTTACTGTTAAGTCTAATACCAACAAGTAACTCCAGAATTTTATTTATTATTCACTAATATAGTCTAAAATAAATTTTAAGACACTGACCGAGATAAAGAAACTCCTCCAGGCTGCCCAATCGCTTCCTCATGATGAAGTACACTCTCATGCCATGGTACATTTAGGAACTTGAGGACCCTTGTCATTGTTGTGCGTGGCTGCAGGACCAGGTTTTCGTAGCGAATGGTCAGACAGCGTGCAGAACCTACCATTGTGCACTGAAATGACATGACCTCTATTGCTTGGCTCCATTTGCTAAGGCAGTCCCTGTAGCTGGAGAGGTTAAAACCAGCAATGGTAACATGTCTTGAGATCATAGAGTGCACTGAGGCCCGTCCATCACGTACCATGAGAAGAAACTTTGAGCTAAAGAGAATTGTAGAAGGAAAAAAATTAATCAGGAGCATGACGTACCAGTCTAACGTTTGGAAACACCTTCTCATTGACATTAAATGTATAATATAGCAATTTTATTCCCAAACATCTTACTTGGGAAATAACTGAGAGAGGTAGATGGAGCTCTTGAGTGTAAATGGGTCCTTATTGCAGAGCATCGGCGCAGGCTCACCGTGACGAGCAATGATCTCAAGCAAGAAAGCAGCTGTGGCTGAGTCCAGCACCTCCTGAGAGATCTTTCCTTCATCCTGGGCCCAGCGGTCTTCTGTCAACTTATTCCAGCCATGGCGCAGAGCCAGAAGCCGGGGGATCACCCGGGTCTCCTCCCCACAGCGGATATCCGGGTGGGCATCAAGCATTGCGCGCATTAGCGTAGTGCCTGAGCGAGGAACTCCTCCAACAAACACCACTGGTGAGTCCTGGCTGTAGTGGTATACAGTCTGATTGCTGCCCACAACAAGTACTTTCACTCCATGAGGATATTCACTCACACACATGAGCATGTAATGCAGTGTGTTTACAGTGATGTACACTCCAAACAGGCACAATATCAGAATGAATACCCGTCGAACAGACAGACGCATAACTGTGTTAGATGGTTAGTGCAGTAGTCGAAACCTGCCAAAGTTTGTCGTTTTACATATGAGCAGAGTGAGTTTATGAAAATCAGGAACCCGCCCAACTTCCTGTACAACTCTTTGTTACACAGCATTCAGATATTTCACTTCTTTTAAAAGTCACACTTTTCTTGGGTAGGGTTTTTTAAAAATGTTGGCAGGCACAGTGACCCAAAACAAGTAGAATCATAGTTGTTAGTAAAATTGCTTTGTTAGTTTATTTCTATAAGCAGGAATTATAATGTTATATTAAATTATAACTGCAGAGCTAAAAGTAAAACGTTTAAAAGTCACAGCATAAATTATGAAATGAAAGCACTGAAACCGAGAGTTTAAAGCTGAAATCAGTGACTAAAAGTTATCTGGGGGAATAAAACAGATCTGCTTTAAACTCTGATACAGAGGATGTGCAGATGTTTTTGATACCTCAAACATCAGATATATGACCTCCTGGTTTCCTGCTTGACATTTTTATGACGTTTTGAAATCTTTTTAAACAAAAAAAGAAATTAAATGAAGTACACTCAGACATAAACATTCCGTATCCTTACAACATTTTATATTGTGACATCACCTGTTATAATTTACAATACTCTTTCAAAACATTAAATAACTTACTCTAGTCTGGGTTTGTGTGCAAATGCAAAGCAATGCAGCTACGTTCCACATCTTCATAACAATCCCTTCTACAACAAACATTTTAAATAAAGGAAGAAAAATCAAATGATCGCAGACAGACGATAATGTGAGAAATATACCAGCTCAGATGCAAGAAGCAAACTTCAGGAAGTAGGCGGTTTGAAAGAAAAACACAAATTTCCTTTCATGTTTCAACATGCAGTCAGTGTTTAAGTCACAGGAAGCACAAGAATGAAAGTGAAAGAACGAGGAGTCATGATGAATGTTTCATAAATAAGGAGACACGTTTATTACCAAAGTTATACAAGCTAATTAATTCATTTCTACAGTTTCACCATCAATATTCTGTTCAAATATACATTTCTGACAGACAGACACACACACACACACACACACACACACACACACACACGCACACAATCTTTTCTCTGTTGTAGTGCGACACCATGTGTCTGGTGTCAAAAAAATAGTACTTTTAAACCTGCACTACAAAGCTGTTTAGGTACAAAGCCGTAAAATGACAGGAAGTTAGAGCAGAAACACACACAGACACACACACAGTCACACACACACACACACACACACACACAAGACAGCTCCTGCTGTAAGTGCATAATGTCCAAACTGGATAGTAAAAACACAGTCACAATTCAATTCCTAATGACCACCCCTACTCTCTCT
>JBCNYG010000008.1:12261758-12285208 GCA_039654305.1 Porochilus rendahli | reverse complement strand
CCGATCTACACACACACACACACACACTCTCTCGCTCTCTTTCACACACATACACACACATACACACTCTCTTTATGTCACTCTTTCTCTCTCTCACACACACACACATACAGACACTCTCTCTCATGCTCTCTCTCACTCACACAAACACACTCTCTCTACTGGGCTATCTCTCTCACACACATTTCTCACATGCTTTCTCTCTCTCACACACAGACAGGCACACACACCTTCTCTCTCTCTCTCTCTTTCACATGCGCTCTCTCTCTCTCTCTCTCTCTCTCTCTCTCTCTCTGTGCTGCATTGCATCCTGCAGTTTTGGGAGGTCAGGGAGGTAGGGTAGCAGTGGAATTGCCAGGAATTATATACATCACTTCCTCTGAGTTTGAGAATTCATCCACAGTAACAGTGTGCTCATATTGACACTTCATATTCTCTCGTGTCCTGCAAAATATTACACATGAAACCCATATTTTATATTCAAATAGACAAGATTATGCTAACAGATCTTTTTAAACCCTGTCGTACTAATCTTTTAGGTGAAAACCTTTTAAAGAATGTTCTGTGTTATACTCACCCCTCCAGTTTCATATAACGGATTGTCGAACTCGGTCTCCACAGTGATCTGTCTGTATGGGTGACGATACATTAGAGGCAAGTGCAGGTTCGAATGACACCTGGGTAACAAGAGTGGGATGTAATATGATGCAGTGCATTCACACACTAATTTATATATAATATTTGGGTTTATAAAACACCACAGACTTTTTCAATCATCACCTGTTGCTGGTTACACCAACCGACACCACAACACATAGATCTAACATAGGATTAAGTCTATCCATAACTTTTTTGCCAGACCTAATTACATTAGGGTACCGAGGAAGCTGCAGCCTATCTCAGCCAAGTCTGGGCGAAGGCGGTGTACACCCTGAACAGCTTACCAGTCCATTGCAGGGCAACACACACACATACACAGCCATTCACGGTCACACCTATGGGCTATTTGGAACTACCAGTTCACCTAAGGCAGGGTTGACAAACTCAATTACACCGAGGGCCACATCAGTAAATTTCGAGGTCCTCCAGGGCCATCTTTTTAAAAAGGGCAACCATGAAATCTGCATGCCAAATGATTAGTTTAGGTATTTGTCCACTTTTCCTTTATTTACTTTCCTGACAATGTTAGCGTACAACCTTTTTGAGTCATTAAAGACTAGCTGTTTATTTGAACTAGTTGGCCGAGAATTAAGAACAGAGGGACAGTGGAAGAAATCACAGCATGAGAAAAATCATATTTTCACCGGATGTGACTTTTGCTAATATTCCTTTTGTTAGGAAAAGTTTCAAGCTTCTAAGCAAAATCCTCATAAACTACGATACAACGCCTCTTCTGTACATTTACATTTATAAAGGTTGGCAGACACCCTGATGCAGAGTGACTTACATTTTATTAAATGTATATCTTATTTACACAATGGAGTAGTTGAGGGATAAGAGCCTTGCTAAGGGCTCAACAGTGGGAGCTTGGTGGTACTGGAGTTTGAACCGCCAACCACCTGATCGTTAACCCAGTGCCTTAACCTCCACCTCACAACAAAAAGGTCCTGGGTATGAGTCCCAGGCTGGGCGATGGTGTTTCTGTGTAGAGTTTGTATGCCCTTCCGGTACTAGCATGGATTCCCTCTTGGGTACTTTGGTTTCCTCCCAAACTGACATGTACATTAGGCTAATGGCTGTTCCAAATTGGCCTTAGGTGTGAGTGTGAATGGTGGTGGTGGTGTGTGTGTGTGTGTGTGTGTGTGTGTGTGTGTGTGTGTGTGTGTGTGTGTGTGTGTGTGTGGTGTATATGTGTTGGCCCTGTAAAGGTCTGGTGAAATTTTCAGGGTGTACCCCTCCTTTGCCAAGTGTTGGCTGAGATGGGCTCCAGCCTCTCCGTGATCCTTGAGGGATTAAGCAGCTTTGCAGGTGAGTGGGTGAGAGAGTGATGAGTGTACTGTGTTCAAGCTTTTAAAAACGTATGCTAACCTTCTGATATAGATGTAAGCACCTCCAAGAAAGGCAGACAGTAACAATACTAATATAAATACGACCAGCGCCATGCTACCGCCATCCAGTGACGACTCTACTGTAGACTCTGCAACTAGAGGAGAACACATTAGGAAAAGACAAAAGGTTCAGTCTTTAGGCTAAATAGAGAAATGTACTCAGTAATGAGTGAAGTTGTACTGATCATATTAGTGGTGATTTAAACCACATCTCTATGTTAATGCAAAATAAAAAATAATAAAATAAGTTAATAAAATTTGCACTTTTGGATCAATAATTATCTATAGGCTGGAAGAATACAATAACAAGCCTTACCTTCTAATGCATGGTTGCCAGTGCATTCATGATTAGCTACATTTGCAAAATAATAAGAATAATAAATAATATAATTATAAATTGACATATATTTACATACAGTTGAAATAAATTTACATATATTTATGTACAGTTACATATTTGTGTACCTCGACACATGGGTAATGGTCCACTCCAAAAGGACGGATTTCCCAGTATGCACTTGATTGTGATCTCACCGATGAGCTCATAACCCTGATAGCACATGAAGTTCAGGGACTCGCCAGGCAGATACAACTGTTTCGACAGAATCTGGTAACCATTGTCGGGAAGGCCAGGATTCTCGCAGGACACTGTCTCTTCCACTGGAATAATGAGAAAGAACATAAACAACATGCTGCATTTGAAGGAGAGATGTAAATCCTATCTGAATTTTTATAACTGAGTTATTGAAACTCACAGATACAACTCGGTAAGTGGGATGTCCATACTGGAGTTCCAGGTTCACGGCCATAGCAAGTTAAAATGGCACCACCCTGTAGTATGTAGCCTGGATTGCAACTGTACTGAATGGTAGTTCCCACCAGGAGTTTGGGATCTGAGAGTGTCCTTACAGAGTGCTCAACATGACCTGGGTCTGTACAGTACATAACTAACAGAAAGAGAACAGGCAAGACATGATATCAATCTCTGCACTGCAAAAACTCAGGAAAATTAAGTAGGTATACACAGGAGGGGGAAAAATGTCTGCATGTTGAATCAAATCTGAAGTATCGACCTTCAAAAATGAAAACGAAAACAAAAACAACCTGTATTGACTGAAAATTAGGCAGCACACTATTTTTGATCCCATGCGCATATGGAGAATATGGAGAAATATAATTCCTAAAATGAACTTTTAATGAAAAAAAAGTACTACCCTGAATTACTGTGCAGTCACAGCCCTATATAATTGGTGATAGACTTACTTTTCTCACAGAAGGGGGGCTGGGTGCTCCAGGACAGGTCCAACTGACAGATGAGGGTCTCTCTGCCCACCAGGTCATAACCTGGATCACACTGATACGTGATACGTGTCCCGTGCACCAGCGCAGTGTGTGAAGTTGTTTTCCAGCCATTCTGAATCTCGGGAAGGTCCGGACATGAATCGTTATGAGACACCTCTGTCACAAAGATAAAAAGATACCTGTTTACTTTAAGAAGGACTGTTAAACAATTTTAATGGATGACTCACACTAAAACCTCAAACATCAAGATAATTTACACAACCCTGTAAAACTGAGGCTGATCTTAGCTAGGATTGGCTCTAACTTCCCTGTGATGGCTAAGCAGCTTTACAGAAGGATGGATGAATTTCAGTACATCCTGTGAAAATGTTGGCAAGTTAATATTTTCATAAATATACTGTAGCTGTCATAAACATCATTTCCACTTCCTTCTGTACAATTCAGTTCAGTTTAATGTGTATAGCGCTTTTCATATTTGACATTGTCGCAAAGCAGCAGTACATAGTAAACAAATTTAATAAAGACTTTTAACTTGTGATTTTAAGCATTTCACTATAAACCCTATACAACCCTAATGAACAAGCCTGTGGTGACGGTGGAAAGGAAAAACTCCCTCAGACGACACGAGGAAGAAACCTTGAGAGGAACCAGGCTCCAAAGGGAAACCCATCCTCATTTGGGTGAAACCATATTAAAATACAAACCATGTAGCAGAAACTTCACTGCAGTTTAACATGAAGTCTAGTTGGTTATCTTATAACTGTAATGGTAAGTGCATTCGAAATCAGAGTTTTAGTTCAAAGAGTTTATATCACCAGCAGTGAAAAGTCATCTGTATGGGAATGAATAAAATAAAATAAAATAAACAGAACATAACATAAGAAGCACTTTCTTAAACACTGAATTAATTTTAGTTCAAATCATTTTCCACCTCCCAGTGCATTCAGATCAGTGTCCTAAATCTGTATCTATAAAGCATGTTCAAACAGTAAAGCTGTCCTGCACATTAGTGGTTTTTCAATCATATAGCTTCACGAAGGTCTGTAATTAACCACCTAATTAGCTGCATACTGAGCTAAATCAGCTTTGTGGGATCACAGGCGTACTATAACCCACGGCTGGGGACACCTCTATCTAAATATTTGAGCTCTTACCCACATAGTTGATAATAAAACCTTCTCCTTTGCCAAATATCAGACCAGCTGGGTCAGAATGGAAGGAGATGGTAAGATCAGGAGTGGAAGACTTAAGCTTGAATGGACTGTTTCCTCCCATATATTGGCCCAAGACGCGTGTTGTGACCTCATCACCATCAAGAATAGTCAGCATATCACTGTTACTGAGGTTCAGACTGGAAAAAGAGAATGTGAGAGAAACTGATATATTGATTGGTTGATATAACTAATATATATTGAGATATTTAAGAAGCCCAATAATGGCAATAATGTGTAAATAAAATACATTTTTAAAGGTGCGCGCACACAATACAGATCACGGTCCTGATATGAGCTGATCATATTCCAATGTTCCTCAGATGTGATTCTGATTTTCAGTCGATTTAGTTTCCGATATGTACCCAGTTGTTCCAGCTGTTACCCGATGTCATTCCTGTTTCATCCGATATTATTACTGTAATCTGTACTGATGTCACTCTGATTTGTGCCAGTGTTGTTCTGACGTGTCTCTGAAATTGTTTTAAAAAATGAGCAAATGTACCAGAAAAGTAACCAGTGTTTCTGGATGTTGCTCCCATTTTTGCCTGGTTTTATATTAGTGTTACGCCAATCACTAGCAATATGAACGTCGTTAATCCATTCTTTTCAACATGTATCTTCCCCATGTACTCCAAACACACGCACACATACGCACACGCACACAAGAAAAACCTCACCAAATTTTGTAACACTCCTCAAATATTTCACTCTTACCTGAAATTTTCACCAAATTTTACATTTACATTACATGTGTACTGATATTCTCTGAGTTCCTCTAATGAAACATTGGAATATGATAGGCTAAATCGTTTTCATGAGCGGTATCGTGTGAGCGGGGTTGAGGTAATTTGATGCAATAGTTTTATTACATTTATCCAGGCTCCTCTCTTTGTTCCATATATGTATAATATAAATGCCTACAATAAAGTAGATCCCTTTCTTTAAATGGTACAATGTAGCGCCAGTTACACTGCTCGAACTCTAACAGGAATCACACAGGAACCTTTTTTTAAAATACGTATGCATATTAATGTGTCGAAATAATGACAGAATTAACCCACAGCTGTACATCCAGCAGGATACGCTTTTCATCACCGACGTGAATCCTCCAGCTGCATTCCTCACCTTCACCGTACAATTCGGGCCAGTTCGGGGACAAAATCAGTCCACTGGGTCCAGACAGGTCTCCCCCACATAAAGCTGTATATATATAAAACAACAGTCATTTATAACTGTCAACAAAAAACATCCAAACAAGCAGCTGTGATTTCAGAAGTGACTGTAGTTCGATTTTTTTTATTCTAATTATAAACAGAGGTTCTTTCAAGTTTGTAAGTTTGTAAAATGTATCTCTGGGTGGCAAAAGTATGTGAAACTCTAGAATTAGCTGTTAAATTTAAAGTGAAATTAGATGGTTTCAATCAGTTGGATGACAATCAAGTGTAATTTTTTTAAGGAACAAAGAAAATTTGCTGTCAAGGAATGAACAAAGAAAATATTTTAGGAGCTCAGAATAGCATTATTGATGCTCATCAAGCTGGAGCAAAGCAGCTTTATATAGTAAAAAAATCTGATAGAGAATTTAAACCTGCAACTATCAGGGGTGATTTGGAACAGCCAATCAGCCTACTGTGCATGTTTTTGGACTGTGGGAGGACACCAGAGTACCTGGAGGAAACCCACACAAGCACTGGGAGAACATGCAAACTCCATACAGAAACACTTTCGCCGAGCCCAGAAATTGAACCCAGGACCCTCTTGCTGTGAAGCAGACGTGCTAACCACTGTGCCACCATGCCGCCCAGAATTTAAACATTTCTCTATACACCCTACATATCCCCAATGAACAAACCTTCAACGACAGTGGCAAAAAAACTCCCTCAGATGACACGAAGAAAAATCCTCGAGAGGAACCAGACTCAAAATCAGACCATCAGACATTCACTCACTCATTTGCCGAACAGCCTAATGCTATTAGGAATTTAGGAATGCTATTGCGAATTGGCTGGAGACTATTTCTGATGACTCTGGACGAAGGTGGGGTACACTGAACAGCTCGCAAGATCTGTGTTCAGCAGTACTCACACAACCATTCACACTCACACCTAGAGGTGATTTGGGACAACGAATTAGCCTAATGTGCATGTCTTTGGAATGTGGGAGGAACCAGAGTACCAGGAAGAAACCTACACAAGCATTGGGAGAACATGAAAACTTGTTGAAAACACAGAAATGGCCAAGCTCGGGATTTGAACCCGGGACTTTCTTGCTGTGAGGCAGACGTGCAAATCACTGCACCAACAATCCTGCCCTCTGTCAGACAAATGCAGGAGAACAGTGAAAAAAAGTGACTTGCATGGCCATTGCTCTACAAAAAGAACATTGCTGATCACACTGACAAGCCAGAAGGTTTGGGCTTAAATTAGAAGTCTTATTTTTGGAGAAGGAAAACACTGCATTCCAGTATAAGATACTTATACCATCTGTGAAACATGGTGGTGGTAGTATCGTGGGCCTGTGTTGCTGCATCTGGATCAGGACAGTTTGTTATCATTGTTCAAACAATTAATTATGAATTATACCAGTATATTCTAAAGGAAAATATCAGGGCTTATGTCTATGAAACTGAGCATGCTGCAATACAATGACCCTAAATACACAAGTCATTCTTTTAAAGAATAATTAAAGAAGAATAAATATTATGGTTTGGAAAAGCCACGTCTATGATCTGACCTTAATCCACTTGGTCCTAAGTTTAGCCAGTCTGAGTCCTTAGTTACTGTCTGTTTACCATCATCTTCTCTCGTGTTTGTTTGTGTACGAGTGTTTATTTCAGTAGACACACATTGCCCTGCCTGTCTTACATCCCTCTGTGCTCTCTGTTCATATCCACTCTGAGGATCAACCTGGGACTTTGACTACGAGTTTAAACCTGTATGCCCTTAAAGACACTGTAAACTTGTGACTTAAAGACAAACTGTTTGTTTGTTTGGCATGAGTCTTTTTTTTCCTTGTGAATGTTCATCCATCCATCCTTTTTCCTTATCTTGGATCGTTTCCAGGCCAGACAGTATATATAATCACTCCAGCAAGTTCTAGGTCTGCTCCGAGGCCTCCTCCCAGTTGAACAAACCGTGAACATATCTAAAGGGAGCACGAGGCATCCTTATCAAAGGCATCCTAACAGCCTCAACTCCTTTAAATGCACAGGAGCTCCACCCCGAGCTCCCCCCTCATGTCTGAACTGCTCACCCAATTCATAAGGCTGAGCCCATTACCGTCTAAAAGCAAGACATTTCATCCTCTTCTATCCACAAGCTCGTTCTTTCACTCACTACAGAAATCTCATTACCGTAGGTGAGAATTGAAATGTAGATGGTTCGCTAAATCGAAAGCTTTCAGCTTAGCTCCCTCTTTACCACGTAATAGGCCGTATAAGAATTAAAATTTTTAGTCTGGACTGAAAAACTTATGAAATAAACCAGATGAGTACAGTTCACTGAAGACCAGTGCCCATCAACTAATTAATAAGAATGACCATGTCCTGGTGCACCCCTGCCCTGCACAGTTTTGTGTTTTCCTTGTTTCTAACATACCTGATTTCAGTAATTAGCCAAATAACAGCTCAGAAAATCAGACAATTCTGCTAAAAAGCCCTCACTGGCTTTAGGAGGTTGAGAAGCTAAAGCACAAACAATTGGTTAAGACTACCTATATTGCTCAGCGATATTTCAAAAATAAAGACCCTTCCAGTAGCATGAGGTTGGTATATAAAGCTTTTAAAACTGCTGCAACACCACCACAGCCTGTACTTCTCGGGAAGCTAAGAAACACAGTCAGTAGGTAACTTTACACTGACGCACTAGATTCATCATGGCTGACCCAAGTTACTGTAATAAAAAGAAAGTCTCGGCTGTGGCATGAGAAAAAAACACTAAGAATAAAAATATTATTTGATATTAATCTTTAATTTATTAAATGAGAAGACAGCATTCATTAAAATTGAATCTCATTCAGTTTTCTAGATAATTTTTTTACTCATTAAGATGTGTTCTTTTTGCATGTTAATACCTTTACACAGAGGCTCGGTGTCATTCCAGTAGGGGTCTCGTGTGTTGATGCACTCAATGACAGGAGGGCCTTGCTCCAGTGAATGGCCAGGTTCACAAGAGAACTGTACTATGGTTCCCACCCCATAGGCCAGGTCTGTGGTGTTGAAGTTTCCATTCTGAATATATGGCTCATAGCAGTGACCCTTCTCAAATGCTGTTTAGAAATATAAGCATTAGCATAGTGTGAATGGTGCTGTGAGGGTAGTATGTGTAATTCATAATTGATTTTAAATAATTATCTTTCTAAAGAAAAACTAACCTTATAACATTATATAATCCAGTCACCAGGTCTAAATACCAATTAATCATTTACATGAATACTGGGTGATAACTCACCTTCATAATGGATACTGAAACCAGTATGCTGATTAGTTGGCTCCTCTGTTATAAACTGGATTCTGACTGCAGGGCCTTCACTGATGACCCCCTCAAATGGGATAGGGACCTCCTGTCCAGAGTCGAACAGAACTACAGAGCCAGCATCCAGACCACTCCACAAAATAAGCCTGAATGGTAAAAATCAAAAATATATACTGCCAGAATTGATTTACCCTCAGTGATTATTCCACTTTTTGTTGTTTTCCATAGATTTTTTTAAATAGCTTCTTTTGGAGTAATGGTCTACAGAAATAAAACTACCAGATCCATTTAATAAAAACAAATCAAACATCAAATTTAATGAAAATAAAATTTAAATGTGCTCAAAATTATTGAAAAACAAATCCTGCTTAGTTGATATTTATTGGGTGTCACGATATTGCCTTGATATGGTTATCACCTCCGCCTCACAGCAAGAAGGTCCTTGGCTTGATTCCCGGGTTGAGTTAATTCTATGTGGAGTTTGCATGAGTTAGCTTGTGTGGGTTTCCTCTGGGTACTCCGGTTTCCTCCTACAGTGCAAACACATGCACATTAGACTAACTATCTGTTCCAGATTATGCAGCAGTCGGTTTCCTTATGTTTTTGTCTTCTTTTTATCATTCTTTTTTGTCTTTCCACAGTGTACTTCCCCTCATCATTCCTCATCAAGACTGCCTATCCTCATGGATGGGTGTTCTTTAAAAATATGAAGAAAGTTATAAAACGATTAAGAGAAAAATTTAATTTAATTTAAAACTTTAAGAGAAACTCAGGGCTCAAACTTCAGCCAAGCCCACATTTACAATGTTAAAGAATCTCCTAAATTCCTGATTTCAGAATTTGAGTCATGAATGGAATCACCTTTTAAACAAGCACATGGACAAGAAAAACAACTACTAGAGAAGTGCCCATGAGGCCACCATGGATGACGGACTGAAATAGGCAGTGCACATTTTATCGACATTATATGCTCATCACAGATCATGTCTCTATGGTAAAATTGCCAGAAGGAAGTTAATTTTGATAAAGACTAACATATAGGTACACTAGGACTGTGGGAGGAAACTGGAGTACCTGGAGAAAGAAATGCAAATGCCGCACAGAAACACTTCTGGGACAGGAACCCAGGACCTTTTTTCTGTGAGGTGAGGTGCTAACTCCAAACTAAAGCTGAAGAGAAATTAATACTTTCTAGATGCAAGCTAAACACACTATGTGTCATGTACAAGTAAACAGGAATATGGATCTATACACTCACCGTTCTGTTGGTCCAAGGACCATCCGTTCTAGATGGAGATGTAGTCGCTGTCCACTGGGAGCCTCTAGGGACCAGAAGCAGCTGTGGTCACTGGTACTGATGGGACTCAGGTGAGGTGACGGTGACAGCACTCTGCCCATAGTGGTGTTTTTTACTGTACCTCCACAGAGAGCTGGACAGGAAGATATTTCAACACAGGCCTGTGTTTTGTTTTGTTTTTGTGTTCGGCAGAGTTTGTTATGTTTGCTGAAATGTGCATGCAGTTTACAGACCAAGAGCCATCATCACTAATCAAACCATAGTGCAGTCCACATCAGATATGAAAGCTATCTGCCCTCACTGCTGAATGAAAAGCAATGTGAATTGGTTCAACCTGTCATGTTACTTCCTGGTGCAAGTTCTGTCATGACTATGATAGAGTTATTGTCAGTGAAAGACTGATACATAAATAAAAGTCTTTGACATATAAATAAAACATAAGTGTAGGTCTTTGTGGTATGTTCTATAAAAGTTTCAAAACAAATGCACATTTTGTGTCAGTCTGCATGGGCGAAAACAAAAATTTTATTAATGAATTTTCAAAATATCTCAATATTGATGTGTTCAAAATTTGAAAATATTCCTGAGATATTTTAAAAATTCATTATTATCTGCATCCTCAGCTACAGAACCGTATTTTGCTTGATATCTTCAGCACATTTTGCGAGCCCATAGGTGAGAGTGGAGGGATCAGGCACAGTCCACAGGGCCAGCTCATGTCTCAACATCAATAAGCCCCTGTGCTAGTTCACAAAATCAATCACAACACAGTCTCAACTGATGTTAGATCATTTTTAGATTAACTCTGCAAACTCTGCAGCTAGCCAAAGGTTTAAAATTAACTTCTCACATTAAGCACCTTCTAGCTCAAGAAATTTGGTTCTGCCAGTATTGCCAAACACAGTTAGGTAATATAAACATCTTTTATTTTTACTTTTAGTTTCTCACACAGGGTGTGGGTGTCTTTTTTTACTCTCTCTCTCTCTCTCTCTCTCTCTCTCTCTCTCTCACTCTCTCTCTCTCTTTCTGCTCTTCAGAACAGCCAGATCTTTTCTTCAGAAAAAGACTCACTTCTGATTGCTGAGGATAGTCCTACATGAACAGCCTAAAGATCACCATGAGAGTACTGTGGCTGGTATATATAAAACAAAATGATGGATATGGATGTGATGACAATTGCTAAGAACTGTTTACACTCCAGTCTTTATCATTAAACAGTTAATAACTTCATTTTAATACAACTGACATGTTAAAACTGGTGTATGAAACTGGAAATAATTGGATGCACATACTCAAGTTCCTTTAACACACTTCGCATTTTTTATTATACAAATAGGTATCATAAAGATGAGGACAGGCTTCCTTGTGAGGATGGATCTTCTTAAGATTACTTCCTCATGTCATCTCAGGGAATTTCCCCTGCCACTATGACATTTTAATTTTAAACATTTCCACAATTTAAATATTTATGTAAAGCTGCTTTTGTGGAATTGTAACTAACAATATTAAAGATGCACTACAAAATAAAGAAAACTATTATACTAGTACTATATTATTATTTTTTTATTATCATTATTTTTATTATTAGTAGTAGTAGTGTCACATCTGCTCACACACACTGGACACTTATTACACCCCCCAGCATGCATTTTACCACTCACAGTCAGCTAGCTCCTGATTTGTGCATTACATGAACACAACAACCTGCTCTCACACACACCTTCTCAGTGCACCATATAAAGACTCATTCTCATCATGCACATTATTTAGTATTGTTCTGTTCTCTGTCAATTATTACCAGGTCATGCTTTGTTGTTGCCATTCCTGTGTGTGATCGTTTTGTTTTTCGGCCTTGATTATCTTCCCCTCATCTTGTTATCATATCACATATCTTGTTAACACTGCGTGTGTGTTTTTCCTCTGTTCTCTGAATTATCTCTACTGTGTGCTTTGTGTCCTCAATCTACACTCATCTCTTTGGATTGTGTATTGTATTTGTCTCCTTGGCCTGAGTGTTTCATTAAAATATCTTTATATTGTGCCCACTGAACTCTTTGCTAAGAAGTGACATGACAAGTTGAAACAATAGCAGTTGAATTTTTCTTGTGTCTGAGAAAACAAGCAAGCAAGTAAAATACTGCTGTTATCATGAAGGTTTATAAAACACTTCATTCTGTTCAGCTTTTGGAATCTTACTCACCTTTACAGCTGGGTTCATGGTGGTTCCAGGCAGGCAGCGAGGCATTGAGGCAGATCACCACTGCTGCACCCTGCAGATGGTAACCCATGTGGCAGGAGAAATGTGCTGTACCTCCTGGGTGCAAATCCAAAATTGACACCTCTCCAAAGTGAGGCCGTCGTGGCAAAGGGCAGCTCAGATGAAACACTAACCAAAAAGATTTAAATGCATTATTTTAGAAAAAGAATACTAATGACCAGATTTACTAAGAAAAGAGGTGGGAGTGGACCATTGTTCAAGTGATCTAACAGGCCTAACTTTGTGCATATTGATGGACACAGATGCAGGGTTTGTGGGGTTTTTTTTTTTTCTTGTTTGCTTGTTTGTTTTTTAATATTGATCAGGACAATTTACAAGTGTGCAAACTGGCACAGAATACTTTACTGGGAATTGATATATACTGAAGAATGTACATTGGAGCTTGGAAGACTGTAAACCCTAACATATTTTCTATATTTTTGAAAAAATATTATTTAAAATATAATTAGAATGGCTTTACTCACATGAACTGCTCACACACCTTTTCAGTTGGATTAAGGTCAGGACTTTGACTTGGCCATTCCAAAACATTAAATCTATTCTACTTTAACTATTCTTCGGTAAAACGACTTGTGTCGATTTGTGCATGACCCACTTTCTCTTGAGTTTTAGTTCACAGACAGATACTGCTATAATTTAGAATTCATTGTTCCACCAAAGCTGAAGAAGATGAATGGATCTATGAATGAATGTTCCATGAAAGATGATAAACTGTCCTTGCCCAGATGCAGCAAAACAGGTCCAAATAATGTTATTACCACCAGCATGTTTTATAGATGGAATAAGGTTCTAATGCTGGAATGCAGTGTTTCATTCTCAAAATATAAATCAACAGCTTTGGAGATGATTTTTGAACGTTTTACAGCCCAATAATCATCAACAACTCGGTTTTGTTCTTTTTTCCTTTGTACATTGCATGAAAGACTTCAACACACTTGCACTGTGAAGGCCAGGCTTTGACACAGTCACACATGATTATGGTTTGTTGGATTTTGGTTGGAGATAAAACCTACAGGAAGGTAGCTCTCCAAGAAGAGGATTGGAGACCCCTGTTTTAGGCCTTAATTATTTAGAAATATGAAGTATTATAAAGGATTCACAAATTAACTTTCAAACCCCAAACTAGTCAATATCACAAAATCAATCTTAATGACCTTGAAAGGGTTCATTTTGAGATAATGACCCACTCAACATACCATATCCTATGGCAACTTATAAAATATTGAATACATTAATTATTTTATTGATTTAACATTAAATTTATTGCTCATGCTAATTATGTGTTTTATAGCAACAGTTTGTTCTATTTAGCAGTGGTCTGTTATAAGAGACAACTTAATACCATAAACGATCCAAATCAATGGGAACACAATCTAACATGAACAGTGCTAATTAGAGTAGAATTGTGAACAGGTACAGAATAACACATCTTGCCATTCATTATGTTTCAGTAATATCTTCCTCCTGCATCCCAAATAAATTAACATGAGTGGAGTTTTTTTTCTTTCTAAAGGGCAACCTGGCACTTTTATTTTCATGCCCCAATCAAGCACGCCAAACATTCCTGAGCAACAGTGAAACTGAATTGAAACAAATTTCAGTATTCTATTAGAAGCTTGTGATGCAAAGTTGTGGATTATATTTCATGCAAGAGTGCATTTTATGGCCCCATCTGGCCTCTCAAACAAAGTCTCCCAGAGGCTTTTTCTCTCTCACACATGTAGGGGGCAGGATAATACATGACATCATATCCAGACTAACTACCAGGCCGAATACAGCAAACACACATAAAATATGAATTATATGTATTTTGTCTTTCAACAAGGGTGAAGGTAAAGTAATTTCAGATTGTTAAATTTCAGAATAAAGCTTCACAATCAGCACTGTGAGGAAAAATACTGCTGCAACCACTATCCTGTTTCAATTAAGCTATACAAGTTTTGTTGGCTCCATGCTACCTGCTTACTGACTTCTCCATCAAGTATTTGTATTGTAACCAGTGCTCTGCTAGTTACCAAAAAAAAGTAACTTGTTACAGTTACTAGTTACTTCATTCAAGAAATAAGTCAGTTACTTTGTTGATTACTTACATCAAAAAGTAACGAGTTGCAGTTACTTAGTACTTTTTTAGTTACTATTTTAAAGAACATTCTTTAAAATGTGTGTAACGATATATATTATCATCATCATCATCAGACAGCGATGACAAGACTTTTATAAAGTTGGAGCCGTTGTCAGTTACTGTAGCTGTAACTTTTGCTGAAAGTGCAAACAATGAATGAATATGATCAATCTCAGCAGCTATTACATCATGTGTTCCTGCCTTTGATCCTTTTACACGCTAATGCAGCTTTCTATTGCAGCATTTAAAAGTAGTGTTGTTTATCTAGTGAGCAGTTATTCCCAGGTAGCTCTTGTTGTGAATGGACCAAATATCTGCTGTTGTCGAAATGTAATTTATCCCCTCCCATGTCGCTTTAAGCTGATTCCATTTTTGTATACTCCTTATCCAAGTAGTTGGAAAAAGTTTTTTGTCCCATTTGGCATGTGCTGTTTGCAGATGCTATCAAACTTATTATTTCCCTAAAAGCGGGCGATTCCACAGTTGAAACTGGCTGCATGTTCTCAACAATAAAATGTGCAATGGCTTTGTTGTTCTGCCCCTGGCTAACACTAGTCTTGTAAAAATCCAACTGCTGTTGTTCAAGTGGCAGGGCTTGCCTCATTTCACGCAGGGCCACAGCCTCAACTAGCTTTGTGGAGGCATGTATCTTCTGGAGGTGCTTGAGCAAATTGGAGTTGCTGTTTGTTGCAGTAGACAGGATCTTCGATCCAGAAAGTCATGGGTTGCACTTTACTAGAATGTTCTTGTCTTTGTGCTTGAATAATGTAAAATAGTGAGCGTATTTCCAGGTTGAAAAACTAGTTTTGCTTCCTCTTTGACCTGCCATAACCGCACACACGCATCCTAAAAGCACAGCTTTAACGGATGCCGAGAGCAGACGTAAATTCCCGCTGTAAACAGGAAGAAAGCACACAGCTGTTGGTCAATATTCATTAATTTAGCTGGTAATTCACAAACACACAATAGAGTAACGGTAACTGAGTCCTCTGTGCTAGCCGAGGAGTATTCAATGGCTGAATTTATTTTTTAAAACTTGATTACTATTGCTTTATGTCTCACAGTCCAGTAAGCATTCATAAAATAAAACAGTTATTGCACTTACTGTCATCAGAATTTGACTGAAAGATAGCCCGGCGTGTCAGTACACCAGTTAGTTATTATTTTCTGGTGTCGTATACCTTTGTTTTGATTGTCCCTTTGGCTTTCCACATCTCTATTATTGTGCTCACCTGTGTCAGATTTGCCTGCCTTTTAGTCTGTCTATTTAAGCCCAGCATTTCCCCACACGCCTTGCCAGATTATGTGAGTTTTCTCCTGTGTCTTTTCAGAATTTGTAAATCTGTTGCCTAGTAGTTTTTGACCTTGCCTGTTCCTTGACCATTCTTGCTTCTGTGACTTTTGGATACCTCTGCCTCATACTGTTTTGACTTCTTGAATTTCTCTTACCATTGTCTTTTTTTTTTTTTCGACCAGGAGTTTGCCTGCTGTTTTTGGATTGTTTGCCCATCTAATAAACTTTGTGCTCTCCACCACTTCTGTCTGCGTGTGGATGCTTCTCCCCCATCAACAGTACAATCAGGTCACATGGATCCAGCAGACTTAGACGAGTGGAGGACCCTATTGAATCAACATGGAATCATGCTGGGGAGACAACAAACACAAATTGAGGAGGTTGGCAGAGCTATAGCAATCATGTCCACAGCCTTCACCGATCTTGCTGCAAAGGTGCAACTTCCTCAAAACCCACCACCACCACTTGCTCCTGCACCAGCCTTATCACAGCCCTTTCCTTCAGTCTCAGAACCTCGCCTGCCTCCACCTGGACATTACTTAGGTTAACCTGGCACCTGCCATTCATTCCATTTCCAATGTGGTTTAATTTTTCAATTTCAACCATCTGGTTTTCCCACAGAAAAAGCTACAGTGACTGAGGAAGAAATGAGGAAAGTTTTGACCATTCAAAACTTGGCTGAGAAGCAGCCCGAGAAATGTTGCATGTTCCTCAGTGAGTTCACTCAGTATATGACAACTTTGTTGAATTCTGCACTCTAGCAGCATCCAGTGGCTGGAATACAGAGGCTCTGTTTGTGTTTTTTTTTAATGGACCTGCTGAAAATATCAAGGATGAACTAATCACCCATGATTCCTCCATCAGGTTGGATTCTCTTGTGGACCTGGCCATATGTGTTGACTCCAGATTGCAGCAACATCGTGAGTGGTGGTTTCCCAGAGACTTTAGTAGAGCATCAAGTGATGGCACCATCACTCAGTATGTTTGTTCGGCTTATCAGGTCTTGCCATCTCCACCCTCTGCTCCAAATCCAGACCCCATGCAGATAAGCCACTTTCACATTTCTGCAGCAATGGAGATGCAGTTAAAACTGCTGTCGATACTGTGTTCAGTCTGGCCACTATGCTTCTTTGTGTCCAGCAAAAAAAGTCAAGAATTATCAGCAAGATGGAAAGCACTGGTGAGTTCCACTTTTTCTAAATTCTCCTCGATTCAGTTCCTTGTTACCCTAGACTTGGGAAGTAGGCAGCATCAGCTCACAGCTCTCATCGACTCTGGGGCACATGAGAATTTTACTGACACTTCATTTCCACTTGATGGAAACTGCTTATTCACCCTTAAAACCTTGTGGCCAACTCTTTAGTTGGGAGAAAGCTTACCGACATAACTCAGGTGATCCCTTCTGTGTCTGTTCTTGTTTCAGGCAACCATCATGAACAAATATGTTTCCACATCATTGAGTCACCACATGCTCCGGTCATTTTTGGTAAACCCTGGTTAAAGAAACACAACCCCCATATTGACTGGGTCAAGAACAAGATTTTGGGCTGGAGTCCAGCCTGTTTGTCATCCTGTCTCTGCCAAGCTAATGTACCAGCTTCAAAACTAATAGACCTCCAGGAGCATTCCCTGACCAGCCTGCTGTCCCCACTGAATATATGGACCTTAAAGCAGTTTTTAGTAAGTCCCAGGCCATCACTCTGCCCCCTCATCAGCTTTATGACTGTGGCATTGATCTCATAAGGCTCCACCTAGGGGCTGACTTATTCTCTTTCCCTACCCAAAACTGAGGCTATGGAGAAATAAATTCAGGAGTCCTTCACTGCTGGCATAATTTGACCCTCATCCTTTCCTGCAGGAGCTGGATTCTTTTTTGTTGCCAAAAAGGATGTCTCTCTTCGATCATGTATTGACAACCAGGCGCTCAAAAACATTGATGTCAGGGATAGGTATTCCCTTCCCTTCATGTCATCTGTATTTGACCTACTTCATAGATCATCTGTATTCACTAAATTGAATCTCCGTAATGCCCATCACCTGGTTCGGATCCAAGAGGGATGAATGGAAGACAACATTTAGCACATCTACAGGACACTATGAGCACCTAGTAATGCCATTTGGGCTCACTAACACTCCTGTTGTCTTTCAAGCCCTAGTCAATGATGTTTTGAGGGATATGATGAATATGTTTTTGTCTATTTGGATGACATTATAATCTTCTCCTATTGTCTCACTGAACATGTGCACCATGTCTGCCAGGTCCTCTAACATCTATTGGAGAATATTTTTACTCAAGGCTGAGAAGTGTGAGTTTCACCACAGCTCTGTCTCCTTCCTAGGGTCTTTTATTAGAAATTATAGTTTCTGCCCCTCTCACAGGCCTAGCCTCAATTTCAGTTCACTTTGTCTGGTCTCCAGCTGCAGAGAAGGCCTTTTAGAACTGAAGAGTTGCTTTACATCAGCTCTGATTCTGACAGAACCTGATCTCAATCGTCAGTTTATTGTGGAGGTGGATGCCTCAGATGTGGGTGTTGGTGTCATCCTTTCTTATCGCCTTACTTCATCTGAGAGTAATTATGAGATTGGCAATAGGAAACTGTTGGCAGTTAAGTTGGCTCTGGAGGAGTGTCAGCACTGGCTCGAGTGTTCTACGGTTCCATTTCTGGTATGGACAGACCAGAAGAACCTTGAAAACATTTAGACTGCCAAACATTGGAATTCCCATCAAGCTTGTTGGTCACTGTTCACACAGTTTAATTTCACCCTGTTCTATTGTCCTGAATCCAAGAATGGCAAGCCAGATGCACTCTCTCGCATATTCCCCTCTCAAGTCTATAATGGACAACTGGAGAAAATCCTCCCTGATCTCATCATTGTGGAGGCAGTTAAGTAGGACATAGAGTCTCTGGTTCAGTCTACCCAATCTGATAATGCTGCCCTTAGTCAATGTCCTGGTAACCATATTTTTGTGCCCATGACAGTCCATTCTCAGGTCCTGCAGTGGGGCCACTCCTCCCAACTCTCCTGCCACAGTGGATGAAAATACACTCAAGCCTTCATCAGCAGGAGGTTCTGGTGGCCTACCATTAGGAGGATGATCACAAATTTGTCTCTGCCTGTTCTGTTTGTTCCCATAGTCCTCTATGCAGCCTGCATCTGGCCTGTTGCAGCTCCTGCCTATACCCAAGAGACCTAGTTCCACATTGCCTTGAAATTTATATTTTACGTGTTACTGGTCTTCCTCTGTCAGATGGTAACACCGCTATACTCACTGTTGTTGATCGCTTTTCTAGGTCTGTGCACCTTATTCCTCTACTTAAACTCTACTGTGCCAAGGGGACTGTCGACCTGATAATAGATTAAATACATAATAGATGTATTTAACTATCATGGTTTACCTGTGGACATGGTTTCTGATAGTCCACAATTCACATCACACATCAGGAGAACCTTCTGTACACTCATTGGTGCCTCTGTCAGTTTATTCTATGGATTCCACGCACAAAGCAATGGCCAGACAGAAAGGGCTAATCAACACCTGGAGACGACCTTGTGGTGCATGGTTTTTGAAAGGCCATCATCCTGGAGTCGTCAGCTCCAAGACTTCCCAAATCCCAAGACTTCCTACACTTCGCTTTTCTTGGTATGCAGTGGTAAATACCTACGACCTTGGTCCAACCTTGGTGATCATAGTTGCATAAGGCTCATTGATGCATGTGGGAAGTGAAGGTGAGAAAGTTTGGTCTGATCCAACAGAAGATCTACTGTAGTACACATTTCTGATACTTTTAATGCTGGAGGAGATAGAAAGGTGTGTGTAGGAACACAGTGTGTTTCAGCTTGCTGATTACACAGCAATGTGGCTTCATAACTATAAACCAGTCAGGTGGTGTTAATGTTATGGCTGAATGATGTATGTTATACACGAGAGCATACCTACTTATATTATACACACCACAGGAATTTGGTCTAAGTGGAAATAATTAGTTAAGATCAGGTAAGTTAAAAAGCCCTTCAGGATGTAAAATGTTTACTCACACTGATAATGAAGCTGGAATGTGCCCATGCTACCGTCAGGTGAAGAGCGGTAAAATACTGACATTGTATTGGTTGGGCTGCGGATCACCTGACCCTCCACCAGCAGCGTCTGATTAGCGAGTACCACTAAAGTGCCACTCGTATCCACCCCTCTGATTGACAGCTGCTCACCTTCTGACAAGTTCACACTTTTGACCTATGATGACAAAAAATAAATAAATATAATAATAATAATAATAATAATAATAATAATAATAATAATAATAATAATTGCACACAAAGCAAAAACACAATTTTATAAACTCATTATAAACAAAGTTTTTTACAGTTTTACAAGTAATACTATTTAAAATGATTAAATGCACACAAATTATAACTAAACTTATATATAATAAGACTATTATTGCAATTAAGTCATACATCAAGACAGATTCTACTACCACTTTTACCTTTTAAACAGGCTTCTCACACATGCACATGAAAAAAAACTCACATGTGCACAACTTTTTTATTACATATATATATATAACCTCAAACGATCAGAAATTAGAACACAATTGAGCCCAAATACACATTAAAACTGGTTATTTGTAGCATACTGTCATGTAGATTTTGGAATGCCCTTCAGCTGACCTCAGCCATATCAAAAATATATGGACTTTGCTGTGGGGAAACTAACAAATTGGACTGAAGCCTATATAAGTAGTGAGATATTCAACTAGAGGCTTAAAAACCTACCAAAAGCTTCTGATCAAGATGAAACCTGTGGGTGTGCGTGCTGTGTTATATGTACTGTATGTATAATTGTGACTCTGTTTCAGTTTATTCCCACTAGATCCGCAGGAAGCCTATCCCCACTGACTCTGGGGGAAGGTGAGGTAGTCTCTGGCTAACACATACACAACCATTCACACTCACACCTAAGGGAAATTTGGAAGAGCCAATTACCCTAATGTGCATGGATTTGGACAGTTGGAGGAAACCGAAGTACTCGAAGAAAGCTCATGCAAGCACTGGGAGAACATACAAAGTCCATACAGAAACACCCAAGCCAAGCTCAGAATTTGAACCTGTGAAACTAATGCAGATGTGCTGCCACTACACCACTATGCCATTGCTAAAACTTGTAAAAATAAACACAAACTGTTGTTAGTCAGATTCTATAGGGAGCTGTGCTTTCACACAGTGCTGAATCATGCATATTATTGATACTGTATATAGGCTGGAATTTTCATGTTATCCCTGTGCCTACCTGGGTTTCCCCCTGCAGTCCAGAAGTCTAGTGGTGTCTGGATTAAGTCAACTGATTGCTCTAAACTGTCTATAGGTATGATTATTGGTATGAATGGTTGTCTATATCTCTGTGTTCTCCCCTCACATTAGATTTGTGACCTGTCCCGGGCATACCCAGCCTCCCACCCAAAGATATCAGGGATTGGCTTCAGATCATTCATGACCTGCTAATTTACATAGAATTTAATTTAACCAATAATAAAGCAGAAATAAATGAATTAAAGTCAGTTTTGACCACAACAGTAAACTCCACTTTGTTTCCTGAGAAAAGCTGAAGAAACATATGGAAAGCTTATATCATACACCAAAACTGAAAAAAAAAGACTGGAAGATTTTTTTAAGCATGCCTGCAGTTCCACCCCATATCCCGTATACACAGTGACTGTGTACGTGCACTGCAGGAACGTGCCATCTGGAAGTGGCAGATCGTCTGATGAATCAATGTATCCCTCTGGGTCGGAGAAATTCATTATACAGCCTGATGCAGCTGAGAAGAGATGGAGGATACTGTGCATTAAAATTCCATCAGTAACAAAAAGTACAGAAATATTAATAAAACAGGATTACATTAAAAATATAACAATAAAATGAAACGATCTGAAGGGAAGCGCATGTTGAATCCTAAAAATCAATACAGGCCTTCACACAAATCCCAGATTTGCACCAGGCAGACAGCATTCACTACCAGGGTGCAAAATCTTCTGCAAGATATTTTTATAAAGCATGGTAAAAAAAAAATAATAACAATAATTTTTTTTTAATTTAAACAAAAATGCACAGATCATGTATTGATTTATAAAATTTAGGATGATTTGCTGTGCATTCTCACTCAGGTGTGGACTCACACACTCTGAGAGAAAACACTATCCACCCATTCTGTAAGAGTGAGCTTCCAGATGCCCAATGATTGACTGGTAATCACTGGAAGTGACAGGAAGGTGAGTGTATCCCATCCCTCCCTCCTGTAACTTGACTTGGCCAATTAGGATACATGCAAAAATGTTAAAGATCTGATGGCCAAATATGCAAACGAAATGAGTGGGTTACTTCTGGGTACTCCAGTTGCCTCCAGTCACAGTCTGAAGACAAGCACATTAGGCTAACTGGCTGTTCCAAATTGCCGCTAGCTGTGAGTGTGAGTGGTTTTTGGCGGCTGTTCAGGGTGTTCCCTGCCTTTGCCCTGTGTTGGTTGAGATAGACTCCAGCCTTCCTGTGACACTAGTAGGATTAAGTGATTTGTAAAATGAGTGAGGGTATAATTTAACATGTAAAGTCAGAAAGCAGTGGCACTTTATAAATAATAACCTGCTCTGAAGGTTTGCACCTACCAAGAGGGAGTGTGTCAGGCTCTTCATCCATCTCGACTGTTGAAGTATGTGATGGCTTGTTTTCAGCCGGTGTGGTTGTGGTAGGATTAGTTGTATTAAGTGAAGTAGGGGCTTCAGGAGCTTTCACTGGAGACCATGATGGATGCAAAGCTTTGTTCTGTCCAGGCAGCATAACTTTCTCCTTTATTTGGAGGTGTTGCTGTTCAGGAAGCAATCTTTCATCCTCTTGTCCAGAATCGATATCCATCTCAACCCTGGGGAGACGATCTGTGGGGATTTCTACCCCTTTCTTGGGCCTTGAAAGATTTTGATCTTGGACCTCTCTTGGCAATGCATCATGGAACACTTCACCAGAGGAAAGTGGAATTGTTTGAACAGTCTCATCTACAGAGAAAAGGAGAGAGAGAGAGGGTGAGAGAGAGAGAGAGAGAGGGAGAGAGAGAGAGAAGGAGAGAAAGGGGGGTACCAAGAGGGAGAGAGAGAGACAGACAGAGAGACAGACAGACAGAGAAAGCGTTGGACAAAGCGAGAGACATAGAGAGAGAGAAGGGGCGAGAGGGAGAGAGACAGGGAGAGAGAGAAGGAGAGAGACAGACATAGAGAGGGAGGGTCGGGGTAGAGTGTGGGAGAGAGAAAAGGAGAGAGAGAGAGAGAGAGAGAGAGAAGTACAGGGGACTTGAGATCATTTACACATATATTCATTCATTCCTTTTCTGAACCGCTTATTCCTAATTAGGGTCACGAGGAGGCTGGCGCCCATCTCA
>JBCNYG010000008.1:12251641-12261658 GCA_039654305.1 Porochilus rendahli | reverse complement strand
GTGTGTGTGTGTGTGTGTGTGTGTGTGTGTGTGTTTGTGTGTGTGTGTGTGTTCAATTTCGATTTTTAGCGTGACTAATTGATTCAGAATCGATTCTTGATTGAAACTGATGTTTGATTCATAACTATTACAAACAAAGGGAGCCAATTTCACAAGTAACTGCATTCTTCTATAAGCGAAGAACAACTCTTCTATAAGAAAGAAAGAAATTATATTACTACACAGCTGATTTTGTAGATTTACTCATCCGCTTTGCTCGTTCAGAGTTTAGTGAAGCTGCTGGCAGGTGATGGTGTAAGATGTGAGCTCGGGCATTTGAAGTGTTCCCGAAATACTTGACTTTTGTTTTGCTCACCGCATATGTCATGTCAAGCTTACAGTGCCCCTAAAGGGACATGGGGGAAAAAAAGATACCTAAGCCCCACATGTCCCTTTAGGGGCTCCGTACATGCTCCTTCTTACCCGGAAATTATAAAATCCAACGAGAAAGCATTTGCCATCGGCGAAAACGGCTGTGGCTGTATTTCTTTTCCCCCATCATGTCAAACCTAGGCTAAAAGCTAGTTCTGTACCCGGACAACGTCTCACCACCCCACAAACAGACCACCATATTCGTCTCCAACACTTTTGTAGTGCATTTCTTCCAGCTGGAGTCACTGCCGCACGTCCATTTACCTGCATTGTGGGAAGTTTTATCGGGCCACCCTGTGTATACACACACAGGATGTCAATATGACAATTACTGAATTACAGTAAATGCCACACAAAATCATTTTAAATGCAAATTAATGTTTTTGAGTCGGACACCTGTGATATCGGTGAACATAAAATTTAAGACATAATTATAAGGCACTGCTTTTATAACCATTTGGTAAAAGACTGTTATACATGTCAGTTGGTTTGTGCATCTGCGGCTCTTTAATGATTAACTGCTGTGATGAAAAATAAACAAACTCACAAAACTGTAAAACATGTAACATGCTATTAAGTTGTGAAATATAATGAGCACAAGGTCATTATGGCATTGCATCATGTTCTTATGTACTTTAGTCTCATCCATTTATTTCTGTGTTCACAGACAATTAGGATTTTTCAGGCTCAGATATGGACCCAAGATCTTTTGGACGAAGGAAACACTTAATTACACCAGAACATCTTCTATTACTGTGTTTTGTTTTGTGGTTGTTGGGTTTTTATGTTTTGTTTTTTAGTTTTTTGGGTTTATTTTTTTTTTCTTTTGGAAGGAAGTATTACTGACATTTTTTATCCTGATTTAAGAATCACAGGAAACTGATGTTGGCTTTTGTATTTTGTTGGTGTTTGTATTTTGGAGTCCTGGTAAAAGATCTTGAACCAGAAAATGTGTGTTTGCATTTCTATTGTTGTTCCTATGGCTTGACACTTTCCCTTATCATAAGATGCTGCCCAGCTGTAAACATGGATGTAAAAGTTGATATAACTGGCAATTCTATTCTGATCTATTAATATTTTAACTGCGCTACCAGTTAACCCAATAAAATAAAACTCTGTCTTTGTTTACATTTTGTTGAAAATCTGATTCTTCAACTATTTTTGCAGAAAGCTGGAACTAGCTTGATGGAGAATGGTACTGATAATGCGTGTATTATTTCTTTCTTGTTGTTGTTGATAAGTAAATATTTTTTTTCCCAACAGTGAGTGCTGATATTTTTTTCCTCTATTTGAACTGTTATATTTTAGTGTAATTAGTTTCAGGTATGTTTTCTGAATCCATAATGTTCATCTATAAAGAATGGTTTATGTCATATCTCGTTCATTCATTCATTTTTTGAACCGCTTAATCCTAATTAGTGTCGCAGGAAGGCTGGTGCTTATCTCGGCTGACTCTGGGCAACAGCAGAGTACGACCTAGACAACTCGACAGACCATAGCAGGGCTCGCGTCATATCTGTAATTTGTACATTTTGCTTCAAAAATGCTGGGTGAACATTCTCCAAGTGCTAATTCTATCATTATTGCCAGGATTTACAGTCTGTCTGTATCTCTTTTGGTGGGGCAGAATTTATTTGGGTGTTATCCCTGTGTGGCTATGCTATATAGGTAGGTTGATTACTTAGACGAGCAGATTGTTATACTTTGTTTTTTTTTTTTTAAATAAAATACATTTTATGGATTCTCCCAACATATTTTTAGCAAAATAGTTAAACATTTTATGTATTTTTTCCAACACTTTCTCAACACAACTATTTACCACTTAACATATCATTTTGAAGTGGATTCATGAAAGCTCCATTCGTATTTACTAAATGTACAGTTAAGTCTTCTGTATTAAAAACATGTTTCATATTATTAAAATTAGCTCTCAATTGACCAGCAGGTCTACGTTCCAACCCTCACCTATGTCCACAAGCTCTGGGTAGTGACGAAAGAACAACATCGTGGCAGAAAGAGGCTCAAATGAGCTTCCTTCGCAATGTGGCGGGGCTCTCTCTCAGACGTATAGGGTAAGAAGCTCGGCCATCCGAGTTGAGAGGAGCCAGTTAAGGTGGTTCGGGCATCTAAAAGGAATGCCTCCTGAACGCCTCCCTGGTGTGGTGTTTCAGGCATGTTCAACCAGGAAGAGACCCCGGGGTTGACCCAGAACACACTGGAGGGACAATGTCGCTTGATTGGTCTGGGAATGCCTCAGTGTCCCCCGGAAGAACTGGAGGAAATGGCTAGGGAGTGGAATGCTTAGGCTGCTCCCACTGCAACCTGACTCTGGATCGAGCGGAAGATGAGGAGGAGACAAGGAACTGCATCTCCCTCTAAAATCACAAAAAAAAGACAATAAGAAAACTGTTCCAGGAAGCTGCCAAGAGGACAACAACAACATTATAGGAGCTGCAGCAATTACACACAAGTACTTATTGTGTTCAAAATGTGACAACAATCCCAGATATTTTACGCATAACAAAAAAAAGGAAGAATATACACAGCAAAATGAAAAAGTCTGGCTGAAGTTTGTGAAAACCTACATCAAGTCGTCCAAACTTTATGGGAGAATGGCGTGATGAGACTACGATTTAACTCTTGTGGCTTTAGTTCCAAACGGTATGTTTGTTGCAGCACAGTGGTGCAGTGGTAGTGCGCGTGTGTGTGTGTGCGCGCGTGTGTGTGTGTGTGTGTGTACCCCATTAGTACTGCAGTAAACCCAAGTCATTGTAATTTCATTACTACCAAACTGGGATGGTATCATTTTGGTAAGGTGCCAGGTTTATGGCAGGGAGTGCCCCCAGGCAAATAACTAAAAATTGTTCATGGTGGCATTCTTTTTTGTAAATCTTTACATCGGTACCTATTTGTGGACTGCGTTTTTATTGATTCAGCAAAATTTTAGAAAGACTAGCCTTTAGAAATGGACTTACTGTGTTTTGCAGACCAAGCAAACAAAATTAGTTAATTACTGATTTTTTGACTAAAGGTTTATTTTGAACAGTCTGATATTTTGTTCAGTGCTCCTTATCCATTCCACCAAGCAACCAAAACCAAACAGGTTTGGGTCAAAGAGTACCACATCATGTTAAACATGGGCATGTATGGCTGGCATTGGAAATGGGTCATTGTTAATTACTAATGTTGTTACTACTGACTGAAGACACAGGATGTGAAGTGTCTAGAGTTATATTTTATGCTTATATTCATTAAAATGCTGAAAAACTGATAATTCACTTCACAGTACAAATGGATAATGAGCCAAAACCATACAACAAAAGCAACCCAAGAGGAAAAAGTGAAATGTTCTTAAATATCTAACTTAGTCAACCCACCTGAGTATGCTTTTCATTTACTGAAGGCAGAAAAAACAAAAACCAAGCAGCAATTGAAGGCAGTTACATTAAAGGCAAACCAAAGCATATCAGGGCATAAAATTAATTTTATTGTAATGTCTATGGTTTCCAGTCTTCATGCAGTCATTAACTACAAAGGATTTACCACCAAGTATTAATAATTATGCTTAGAATTTTGTTAGTCTGTCCCTTTACTTCTTGGCCTGTGAAAATAGAGGGACTATGTATAAAATGGCTGTAATTCCTATTAAATTCCATCCAGATTTGCTTCATGTCAAATCCACTGTAGTGGTGTCCAGTGACAAAATTACAAAGATCATGACACTACAAACATGAACTGTTCTATTTATTTGCTTTATATTTGCTGAGAGCAGTTTAAACAAAGGCACTATCTGTGATGATATAACCTGAACTTGCATCTTTTTGAAATCCCAGTCAGTCTAATTAGGCCAATCAATAAAGCAAACAGTGCACCCTGGTAGTTGAACTATGCACAAGTAGTAGAACTGCGGGAAGGCCAGAAGTAAAGCAAGCACCCTTCATTTCCCCTTCTAATTTTGTTTCAGTGGAGTATAAAGAGTACTGTAATTGGTAAATGATGTTTACCTGTAAGATAAGATGGTAGGGAGCTTGCCCACAGAATAATTTGTAAAACACAAGAGCACTCAGTGAACTTCTTGAACTTTTTGTCACTAGTGAAATCAATGAGTCTGTTTTTGTTTTTCGGTTTTTTTTCCAATCTGCCTTATCCTTCATTAGGGTTACAGGAATTATGGAGTCCAACCCATTCGACTCCAGACAAAGGCAGAGTATACCCGGAACAGCTTGCCAGACTGTTTGCAGGCCAACAAAAAAACACAACAATTTACATTCACATATAGTGTCAAAGGGGCAGTAGTGGCCTGGTAGGGTGGTAGGGTGCTGGCTTATTGAATTGAAGGTCAGGGATTCAAGCCCTACTATCACCGAGTTGTCACTGCTGTCCCAGTGCAGCTAACTGGGTTATCAAAGGCCAGCCATGTCTCTCACTGTCTGTGGTGAGAGGCATATAAAGGAACCATTGCTGTAATTCATATAGAGTAGGCCATTGGGTTGCCGGCAGCATGTTTCTGCCCTACGATGGACTGGTGAGCTGTCCAGGGTGTATTCCACCTCACCCAGAGTTGGCTGAGATGAGCACCAGCCTCCCCGCAACCCTAATTAGGAATAAGCAGTTCAGAAATTGATGAATGAATGAACGATGAATGGTAAATATCCAGTTAGCCTAATATGCATGTCTCTGCACCAGGAGAAAACAAGAACACCCAGAGGAAACCCATACAAGCATGAGGAAAACATGCAAACGCAACACAGAAACAAGCCCCACCCAGACCTGCTAACAGTTGGACAAACAAACAAACCCACACTGATGAAAACATGACCTACATGGTGGCCATAAATATAAAACATGAAAACAATAAAAGCAACACAAATTTTGCCTGACGGGCCATGCCCCAAGGCTTTTACTTTTTAAATGTTTTTATTATTATTATTATTATCATTATTATTGATTAACACCCTTTACTGGCAATGACAGTAGGATTTACCCCATTTTTAGGAAGAAGAAGGGCTACAAGAAGCTATTTAACTGTATGCACAGTAGTGGCATTTTATATACTAAGGAACCCACACTAGATTATCTCTGATAAGAACACGTATGTCTATCTCCTTGGTTTTTCTGCGCCATCAACTTTTCATTTCATCTGTAGGTCTCCACAAAATGCTTTTTCTGGTTTGTAAATAATAATTAAATCATAAGAAATCCATCACTCAGAAGTATAGTTGGCTATATACTGATGGTTAAATAACATGGTTATATTTTACAGTTATGTTGTTTAATAAAGGCTGACAAAGGTTAATCTATCCACTGAAAGGAAAGTAATTATATTATTTTTAGCTTTCACTGTCTTGTTATTGCATATTTATTGCAATATTATTAATATAGAAAGAATGGTTGACTGTAGTTTGTACATTGCAAGCCTGTATAACAAATGAATGTCCTCACTGTGCCTGTTAGTCTATTAGATTTACCTAAATATACGAGAACATCACATATCTCAATTTAACTGTAACTCAATTAAAAGGCAATCTGAACATTAGAAATAATGAACTGGCCAAGACTCAATTTGGAGGTGATCTGTGCATGGGATCATGTTGACTACTAATGTCCACTAAGGTCAGTTAGTGCAAATAATGTGTGAATAAAAGTTAATTAGATGAGCATGAGTAGGAGATATACTGTGTTACATCACCTTTTCATTTAATTGCATTTTTTAATTTGACAATGACAGGTTTTTCTAGTATCATTGTTCTCCATTTTTGCTCAATACATGATATGAGCTGCTCAGCAGTCCATGGTTGCCATTGTCTGATTTGTTTTATTTCTTCATAATGCACCACATATTTGCCTGTCACTGTCCTGCAAAAGAAGCATGGACTTCCTGGGAGGTGATGTTGCCTTGATAGCAAGATTTTCTTTCCTCTATAAGATCCTAATACAGTGGCTCAAAAAGGTATTTAGTCAGCCACCAATTGTGGAAGTTCTCCCACTTAAAAGATGAGAGAGGTCTCCAATTTTCATCACAGGAACACTTCAGAAAATCACATGATCTGTTCTGAAATTACGGTGGAAAATAACTATTTGGTCAATAACAAAAGTTCATCTTAATACTTTGTTATATACTTTTTGTTGGCAATGACAGAGGTCAAATGTTTTCTGAAAACAAAGATTTTCTAAGGTGTGGAGGTGTGGAGACTGTATAGGCCTCTCCAGGACTGTGAAATCCTTCTTAGAAGCCACTCCTTTGTTGCCCAGGTGGTGTGTTTGGGATCATTGTCATGCTGAAAGACCCAGCCATGTTTCATCTTCAGTGCCCTTGCTGATGGAAGGGGGTTTTCACTCAAAACCTCACAATAAATGGCCCCATTCATTCTTTCCTTTTCACGGATCAGTCGTCCTGCTCCCTTTGCAGAAAAACAACCCCAAAGCATGATGTTTCACCCCCACGCTTCACAGTGGGTATGGGACATTCTCCCAATCCTCTTCTGGATCATCCAAATTCTCTCTAGCAAACTGCAGACAGGCCTGGACATGTACTGGCTTAAGCAGGGGGACACGCCTGGCACTGCAGGATTTGAGTCCCTGGCGGCGTAGTGTGTTACTGATGGTAGCCTTTGTTACTTTGATCCCAGCTCTCTGCAGGTCATTCACTAGGTCCCCCAATGTGGTTCTGGGATTTTGGCTCACCGTTCTTGTTCTCGACTAAATACTTTTTTGCGATACTGTATATATATATATAAGTGTACAGTGAAGAATATACACTTATATAATATACACAATAGCCCTGCGATGGCCTGGCGAGCTGTCCAGGGTGTACCCCGCCCTCGCCCAGAGTTGGCTGAGATGGGCGCCAGCCTCCTCGCGTCCCTAATTAGGAATAAGCAGTTCGGAAAATGAATGAATGAATGAATATACACAATATATATATATATATATATTTACATTAAATAAAAATAGAGAAAAATTAAAGGAAAAAAATCAATAAAGATAATGAAATTATAATTTTCAAACATGAAACTTCATTCAGTACAAGTTTTATTTATCATGAATTAAAGATGATCATCCAAATGATGGCTGTCATCATCTATACACTGAAGAGTTTGGGGTGGATGAGTATAGACACAGAAAAAAAATCACAACAGGCAGCGTTAGGGGAACAGGCCACTACCCGACATCACCACTTAACAAGAACAACCTATGTGGAGACATTTCCCTCAGCATTTTCAGTGATCCTCGAGCTGTGTGTGTCCCGTAGCTCCATCTTACTGAAACCACACATCCACTTCTTCAGCATCAATGGAAACAAGTTGAGATAGTAATATTTTTAGTAACAAGTTGATTATTCAAAGAAGTATATCCTTGTCAGCTCAAACCAAACTGAATTCAGTTTAGGTGTACAGGTGTACAGGTGTTCCTATTAAAGTGGACAGTATGTATATAATATCTTATATTATACAATAGAATATCATGCTTATTCAGTGGCTGATTATGTTGCCCCAGTGAATAAATGCACTTTAAAGTTACTTACAGGTAGGAAATGCACAAATGAATGAAAACTGTTTGAAATAATCCTGGTTTATTTGAGTGAATCATTTTGTCCTCTGATCCGAGTCATGCGGAGTCTGGACCAGAGCCAATCTGAACTTAAGTGATGTCACCTGCTCCAAATTAACAACTCACTTAAAAAAACTGCAGGTCGTCTTTTCTCTGTTTGTCTTCTGATTGTTTGAAAGGTTAATTTTCTTTCTTGCAAGCTAAATAAATAAATAAAAATCCTGAATCATTACAAATCCCTTCCTGCTGTAAAGGGTCTTGACTTTATGGTTCATGTTTTTAGGTCAGCTTGATCAAGAACTAGAAGATGAATAAATCAGAAAAACCTCTATCAACACTATGGGGTAGGTGGCTTTCTTCTTTCCCTCTCTTTTCTTGTCTCTCGTTCTCAATACTGCATGCAACCAAATTCTATTCTTGTTCCTATTGCAGGCTGTGAACTAAATGAGTCGAACAAACAGGAGTCTTTTAAGACTGATGACACGAATCATCAGCACCAACTTGCATTAAGAACAGTAAGCTCTAGAAGTCTCACATGGATGAGTGCACTTCTGTTCGTATACTTAAATTAACAGACTTCATTCTCTTAATTCTCTCAGATGTGCTTGGGTCACACCGCCAAAGATGAGTTTAATATTGTTGAATTGTTTACTGGAGAGGGCAATGATGCCAAAGGTGTACCAATTGCAACTCTACATGCCAAATCAATGCCTACAGTGAGTGAAAGCTTTCTTGTCTTCTGTTTTTGTGCTCATGAACCATTGTTGAACTAATTTCCTCCTCATTGTTGGTCAGGTCAACTTGTCTGGATTGGACCTGCATCCTCCAGTGACCTTTCGGCTGAAGCATGGCTCAGGCCCTGTATTTGTTGGCGCAGAGCATGTAGCCTGTGAGTTAGTGCTGGCCTTATTTAACTTTATAATACCTTTTTTAGTGTAGCAGTTTCAGTAGCAGTGAATGAATACTTTTATAGTGGAAGATTATTCAGATGAAGAAATGGAAGATGAAATGGAAGAGATGGAAGAAGAGGAGGAAGATATTGAAGAATCACCTGTGAAGAAAGTAACAAAAAATAGTGCTGGCAAAGTAAGATGAAATGTTTAAATTACCTTGAGTGCATGGATTTATGCCACTTCAGTGTTCTAAAAGCAATCTATTGTGTTTTTAAAGAGAAAGAAGCCAGAAAAAGGGGAGGATGAGGGGTAAGATTTATTAGAGAATAAGTAAATAATTTTAATATGTTGATTTCCAACTAATCTCATTTGTATTTGAAATATAGTGAAGCATCAGAGGGTGAAAATAACCCCCCTAAAAAGGTATGACTGACATGCTTTTGATTTTAATTCTGTGAAATGTGGTGATTACCATTTACAGCTTTGTTCTTTCCTCAGGGAAAAGGAAGGGGAAGAAAGCCATTGGCTGCAAAGGTTTAAAGCAAGGATACACCATGTATATCGAATTCAAAATCTTCTGCCCAGATTTTGAGATGTTTAAGCTCTTGCACTGCAACTGTATCATGGCTTTTTAGTAATAAAAAAAAATGCAAAGGAAATGTTTTCCATTTTGTCCAATATGAAAGGACTGAATTAAATGAACCTACATTTGTACTAAAGTTGACCTTTTTTGTGTGTGATGAAAGTGGATTCATTCATGGCAAAATAAAAAATGAAATGTTAAACCAGATACACTTTAAATTTGAGAGGAATAATTGACTGTGCGGGTTTTTTTTTATTTATTCCTTACTGTCTCACCTGTTATTCATGGTGGATGAATATTTCCAGTAATCAAGTTCATCAATTATTCCATTACGCCACCTGTGATTGTATGAGTTCAGAAGGCATTATCTGAACAGGCTCTTCGCAGCTTTGCTCTTATCTGATCGCAGGGTGTGGGATAATTTTGATTCTTTTCTCTAGACTGTAAGAAATGCAGTCTTTTTTTTTTTTTTTTTTTTTTTTTTTTTTTTTTTTTTTCCCTTCGGGAAATCCACCCCACACAACGCCCCTCCTTTTCCTTTTTTTTTGAAACCAGTCTGAACCAAAAAAAAGGTTTTCA
>JBCNYG010000008.1:12230527-12242223 GCA_039654305.1 Porochilus rendahli | reverse complement strand
GGTCCACTGTATAAACACCTCCTCAAATCTGGGACTGATTAAAAAGTAAAGATTGCTATTTATGCATATCTTTTATTGAATTACTGAAATATTTACTTCATTTAAATGTCTGTATTTTCAGGATTGCTTTTATGGCAGCTGCTTTTCAAATAGATGTCTTAACACAGAACTCTGGCATATTGATTACATTTCTGTGTAACATGGGAGTTTAAACAGTAGTGTTTTCAATCAGAACCACTATGGTGAAAATACATTTTAATTCAATATTATTCATGCCCTTCTCAGTGCATTCTTCTAATGGCGTAGTCAGAAAAACAGCAGGAAGACCCTCAAAATAATGATAACACTGAGCAGCTCTGCTAGCAGGAGGGGCTAATGCACAGCTACGTGATTAGGACTGTTGGCAAGGGTGTTTTGCGGTGCCCTTTCCAGTGCCCACATGGAATGTTTGAGGCACAAAGAGTAGCTGAAAGAGAGTATACCAAAAAACAGGGGTGGGGAAAATCCTGACAAACAGCTTCCACCAGCAGCCTTCCAGTCAGGTGATACTACACTAGTGGGAAAGACAATTGGACTATTTTTCATGGTCATTATAGGGCCTCCCTGTCCTTCCACATGGCCACATGGAATGCCTACGGTGGGGAGAACAGCTGGTGAAGCCTTCCTTAGACCTCCAAAACAAAACAAACAAAAAAACTCAAGGGGGCCCAAAACAAAATCAGCAGGCCTTTGCCTAAGGGGAAATGATTAGCCCTGTTTTTCTCTACAGGGCGAGCCGGTGAGGTCTAATGTCTATTAGTTATAATGCAACCAGATGATTTCTGTGTTCTTCAGTTTATATATCAGCACAGAAAAACTTGCCTGGTGTATACAAGCACCAAGTGTCATTAGAATTGGTTGAAGAACCCAGCTACACAAATACACTATAATTAAACTCCTTGTCGCCCATTGCAGGACTGAGTCTGATACATTCATAAATCAGGATCCGCTGTATACATCTGTTTTTCCAGATCAAGAATAGTAAGACGAGAAAATATAAAACATAAACCAAGTAAAGATGCGATCATGTGGTGAAATGTGAGGTCGGAGTGCACCATGAATAGCTCGCCAATCCATCTCAGGACCAACACACACACACAATCACTTACACTCACACTGAACCCAGGACCTTCTTACTAATGATGTGTACAACCTACCCACAACCCCTCTGCACTACACTGACCTTTTTTCCTTGCTATGTCCTTACAACAGCAATATGGTCCTGGGTTCGAGTCCCAGGGCCCAGTGAGGGTGTTTCTGTGTGGAGTTTACATGTTCTCCCCGTGCTTGTGTGGGATTCTGCCATGTACTATAGTTTCCTCGTTCCAAACTGCCCCTAGGTGTGATTGTGAATGGTTGTGTGTGTTGCCCTGTGATGGACTGATAATTGACCGGTGAGCTGGTCACCAAGAGTTGGCTGAAATAGGCTCCAGCCTTCCTGCGACACTTATCATAGGATTATATTATATTGCTGTGTTTGTGTGTGTGTGTGTGTGTGTGTGTGTGTGTGTGTGTGTGTGTGTGTGTGAGTAAGAGAGAGAGAGAGAGAGAGAGAGAGAGATTACCAGCTCCATGCGCCGACGGCTACTCTCCTGCTCTCGGAGGCTAAGATCCTCCATCTCTAGCCTCATGTCTGCCAGCCTCTGCTGATAGTAATGTGCATTGTCTCTCTCTCTCGCCTCAGCCTGAGCCGACTGCTCAAGCTCCTCACCCATCCTCACCACACTGTCTCTTAGACGAAGAACTAGAACCTATACACATGCAATCACATCAGCAGGAAAAAGAACTCCAAGGTACATGGAAGTGATTACATTCATGAGGAAATTAACCCTTTCAATTTGATTCTAATGTACCAAAGAAGGGCAGTGGTGGCTCAGTGGTTAATGCTCTGGATTGCTGTTCCAAATGTCAGGGGTTCTAGGACCCATTACCACCAAGGTGCCACTGTTGGGCCCTTAAGCAAGGCCCTCAACCCTCAATTGCTCAGGTGTATAAAACCAATAGATGTATATCGCTCTGGATAAGGGCATCAGCCAAATGCTGTAAATGTAAATGTAAGTGCAACTAACATGCACAGCATTGCAGTGAGTAGTTAAGGAGTCCAGAATATCTACATGGAACTGTTTTCAGTGGGATTTACATAATGTTTACTGGAACCTTTTTTTTTTTTGAAGACGTGTCACTTATGGCCCAAATCAGATAACACACAACATTACTGCAACATTGCATGAAGGTTATAATTTGGTGGGCTGCACAAAATGTTATCTGAACGTTGTGACAATGTTAAACCATAATATTTATTGAGAACACGTACGACTTTTATGTTCAACACTGTTTTGATGTTGCTAAAATGTCACACACATTCAGGTCCGCAGTGCAGCACCATGTACCGTGGAACAAGGACTGTACCCCTCCGTACTGGGGTTTCCTTTTCAGTGAATGACACAGGTACTGAAACCACAATACATATGCACACAGTCCTTAGTACTCACTTGACAGTACTGACCTCAAATCTTTTGACCTGGCCTTTTTGAAACTCCAGTTTGTTCTCCAGGTCACACACACGCGCCTCCTGCTTGCTTACAATACTCCGCGGGACTGTGGAAGACTCCAGGAACTGCACTTGTGTTGCACTTGTCTGTAGCTGAGCAATAAAGGAGTGAGATTTAGAGATATTGAGAGATAAAACAGATTCCTTCAATCACTCACTCATATGATGAAACGGTTAATCCAGTCACAGGGAGGCTGGAGCCTATCTCAGCCGACACTGAAAGAAGGCGGGGTACACCCTGAACAGCTCACCAGACGATACCAGGGCAACACACACAATTCACACTCACACCTATGGTCAATTTGGATCAGCCAGTTAGCTTAATGTGCATGTATTTGGGTTGTGTGGGAAAACAAGGGTACCCAGAGGAAACCCACATGAGTAAGGGAAGAACATGCAAACTCCACACAGAAAAACCCAAGCCCGGGAACCGAACCCAGGACCTTCTTGCCGTGAGGCGAATGTGCTAACCAATGCGCACGTGCCGCCCAGAACAAATTATATTTTTAGTGAAAACATGATATGGCGTGGAGTGTGTATAAATACCAGAATGCACTTCACTCCCACCAGAGACTGTTGACCTTCTTACAAATAAAAATCAGTTATGAAGATATCTCTCCTTCCTCAGAAAAAGACACAGTATCCATACAAATTAATATGTTGTCCTGTCTAACCTGCTCCTGTAGACTCTGTCTCTCCTTCCTCACTTCTTCCAGCTCTGCCTGTAGCTCCCGTATCTGCGTAATGTCACTAGAAGACTGTGAATAGAAAATCCAAATCGAGTTATTGGATTTCTCTGGTGATTTTCACATACAGAGTTATAGCGAAGGGGTATAACATCAAGATAAATCCATGTACACTGTGCGATCACACACAGACACACCTGCGCAATAAGGGCTTTGTGTTTCTTCATGAGTTCATTGAGATCCTCCTGGTCTTCCTCCAGCCTCTTCAGGAATTCAGTCTTCTCATACTGCAGCTGGTTTAACTGTTCATCCACCTGAGAAACAAAACTGGCTGAGTGGACGGAATTTTATAAGCTTTATCTATATATTCATTGTAAGATTACTCACCAGGCTCTTGTGTTTGCAGATGCTCTCCAGCTCCAGCTGAGCATTTTCCAACTCAGTAGCGAGAGTTTTCTGCACACTCTCAGCGTCTAAACGCCGTGCCTCACTCTCCTCCAGCTAATACACACAAGCACACTTCACTAGTACCAAGAGTTCAGCATCAGCCAAAGTACGGAGAACTTTATAACAAGAGTACATATTTTATTATATTATTAGAGTATATTATACCCTAGCACAGTGATATATTTAATCATCTTATTACTCATTCATTCATTTTCTGAAACCCATTGCCGGTACTAAGGTCACAGTGAGGCTGGAGCCTATCTCTGCTGACTCCAAGTGAAGGCATTGTACCCCTAAACAGCTTGTCAGCCCATCACAGAGTCAACACACACAAAATGATTCACCCTCACACTCACAGAGATTGAGCAGACAATGAGGGATTTGTGAATACTAACACTTTCCTGCATGAGGCCCATTGTTTTTATATTAACAAGTCCACACAGAAATGTAATGCATAGAGGAGAGAGCACAGTGGTGTACTGGTGTAGGGGTTAGCCTTACAGTAAGAAGGTCCTGGGTTCGAGTCCCAGTCTCAGCGAAGTCGTTTCCATGTGGAGTTTGCATGTGCTCTCTTTGTTTGAATGGGTTTCCTCCAGGTACTTTAGTTTCCTCCCACAGTCCATAGGCATGCACAGAAGGGGAACTGGCTATTCCTAATCAGCCCTAGGTGTAAGTGTGAGTGCAAATGGTTGTATGTGTGTTGGCCCAGCGATGGACTGATAAGCTGTTCAGGATGTACCCCGCACTCACCCAGAGTCGGCTACAATAGGCTCCCGCCTCCCTGCTGCCCAAAAGAATCAAACAGTTTGGTAAATAAATGAAAGAATTACTGAATGAATAAATGACTGTTATATAAAAAAGAAAGTATAAACATTTATGTTATTAAAAGACATTTATGTAAAATTTATGGGAGGATTCTAGATAGGTTATCTAGGTATCTAGGTTTTAGAACACTCATGATGTTTTATAAAGCTTCTAAGCTTCTTTGTAAAATAAATAAATAAACAAATTAATTAATTGACTAAAAAAGGTAAAGTCTATTGGGCTTTTATGCCCGAGCCTACTGGTTTCTCAGAGCCGGAGCTTATCCTGCTTTCTGTAGCATGAAGCGACTTTTCAGCTCCTCCTGGATGGGATGCTAGTCTATACGCTACCGTCCCAGGTACTAGACCTTGCCCAGGTGTCTTAGCACAGTAGGGATCCAACCGGGATTCGAACTCACAACCTCTAAAACCCACTTGAACCCACTAAAAGCATCTTTGTAAAGTATGCCAAAATTTTCAGTTTCCTTTAACTAGATTTTATTTCACAGTAAAGTTATACGCTGCATATTATGAGAGAGGAAAGAGACGCAGGTGAAAGAACATCCACTGCATTGCTAATTACTGGTATTTACTTGTTTTTTATGGTTTGTTTCTTGGCTCAGCATTAGCAGTTGGGCCACCTGGACACTGACGAAGAACACTGAGGAAGGAATTGTCTTCACATTTTTGTCTGTCTCTGATACTCTGGGAGTTTATTCCACAGGTGTACTGTGGCTGATCTCTTGGGAGGGACTGTGGAGGAGAATAGGGGTTCTCACGGTTGCTGAATGTTGGCAGGCTGTTTGTCGAGTTACTCGTTTTATGGCCTTGATCTTTAGAACTGAGCTTTTGTGTAGGGCAGGTTCTTCCCCATGGTACATACGGTGTATAAGTGTTAGGGCACCAGTCTCTCTCCTCTGGCTGAGGGGTTTTGAGGCGTTTCAAAAACTTTAAAGCATGTAAGGATCTTCTCCAAGTTCCAAATGTATTTAAAACGTGGTGGTTAAATATGTACATTACACTAACAGTCATAACCTAATACAAAGCTATTTAATACAACTTAGTTAACCTGTTTTATCACTATATAACTTAGTTATCCTGTTTTATTGCTATCAATTCTACATTTAACATACATTTTTGTAATATGCTGCCTGCTGAAACTTTGCATGGTTCATGGTTGTACTACTTATAGCAGTTTAGCTACAGTACAGATAAAAGTATATTTCTAGACCTGCCATTTATGTGTGTTTGCAGGAGGCCGGTAACGAGATAGAGAGCAATGTATCTGAGCCTGCAGCCTGGGTGCTAATATTGCACTGTCCAATATTTCACTGTTTGTACTCTACTGTTCTTTGTTATATTACAGTACCAAGAGTATCATTGTTAGAGTCGCAAGAATTGCCCCATTAAATCTGGCACAAAGCTTAGTTCTTTAAAGTTCATTTCTAGGGGACATCATACCATTCATGTTGTTGGGTTTTTTTCTTGTCTTATATGAGGTATAAAAAATACTATAGTTATAGAATAACCATTGATTATTGATTAAAACAGCACTCCACAAAAATGTCAAACATGCTGGTTGTGTGATTATATGGGGATGCTTTGCTGATTCAGGATTAGGGTGAAGCATTTATTCTGCTCTCTACCAGAAAACCCACAATAAGAATGTCCAGTCCTTAGTCCGGGATGATGGCAGTCTGAGACTCAAAGTCAGTAAAGTTAATGCAGAAAGACAGTAATCCAAAGCAAAAAAGGAATCCACCAGCTAAATGGTGCTAAAGGAAAAAAAGGTTTAGAGTGAAATTCAAAACCATATTAAACATTCAGTTCACACTTCAAAGCCTTCCAATGTGGGTGAATTTATACAATCCTGCAAAAATGAGGCAGCCAAATTCCTCCACCTTTTACATGAATGATACCGGTGTTGTTGCGTAAGCTTTCCCTCATGGTCTTCAGAACCATTCAGTGTGAAAAATATGCAAGAAAGTAAAGGAAATCCAGAGGCAGGAGATAATTATTTACTAGACTTAGTTTAGCTGTTGAGTTTTGATATCTGGAGGCCAGAAGAAGACATATCCCTGCAGGTTTAGGTGACATTATGGGGACAATATTTTGAAAACAAAAATACAAGATTTGGGGAATAAACTTTATTTTGATATTATTATTATTATATATATCATATATATTTGATATTATTGATTTTATTATTTTATATACCATCTCAGGAGAAAGTCCAGGAGGAAACCCACACAAACACAGGGAGAATATACAAACTCCACACCAACCCCTCACTGAGTTGAAGACATGAACCCAGGACCTTCTTGTTGTGAGGCGGTCGTGCTAACCACTACACCACCATGTTGCCCACTGACAATAGTTGCACTGTTAAAAATAAAGAATTGCATACTTTCCGGTGTTGAACCCGTTCTCTTCTCTGCCATGTTAAAAGGTTAAAGGTCACCCCAACTAAGGTATCCAAATTATCACATCATTCATGTGTAACTTCCAAGTGGCTAAGTTGTATTTTCCATAATTCTGAGAGCATATAATCACATCACAACATCGATCTGAGTGCTTAAATAAGATTTCAAAGTGTCTTGCACTACAAACACAGCCTTGTGATGCAAACAACAACAATGAATTCAGCATGCACCAAAAATGGTGCATGTGGAAATAGATACGTGCCACCATGTGAAAAAAAAATCATTTTTTCCAAAAAAAATATAGCAATATCATATCAGTTTGCAAGTATGATACCTTATACTTAATGTTTTGCTTAAAAAAAATTCTGTTTCTGCCTCATAGAAAAAAATCCTTGAGAAACGTTTAAAATAACACAGCATACAGTACAGTGTTTTAAAGGGAGTACCTGAAACATATTTTTTTCTTTTCAGTCTCAAATGTAAACCAATATCACTTTATTCTTTTTTTTATAATTCCACTGAAGCTACATTATGCATCATAATCGAGTGACATAAAAATGCAGTTCCGTAAGTACCTACCTGACAATGCAGTCTCTCTACCTGTTCCTTGGTTCCCGGGGTCTGGTACTGCCTGGTTTGCTCCATGCTGGACAGTAACAGCTGGGCATCACTGAGCAGAGCATGGGTACGCTTCAGGTCTCGCCGGAGTCGCTTCTCTACATCAAAGTCTCTGTGGCCCACCTGGGATGAGGAAGATACGGTTGTGATGAAACATGGATTTCATTAAAAATGCAAAAAATCAAAAGTGAACATCAAGTTGTGGAAGTAAAATAGACACGCCTACAAAACAGCAGATCTTGCAGGGTATTTGTGGCATAAAAATAAATAAATAAATAAATAAATAAATAAATAAATAAATAAATAAATAAATAAATAAATAAAAATACAATAACACACCAGTCACATACTATTTCCATGGTATTTTCAACAACACTGGATATTTTTACCTCCACCACTCGCCAAGGAAGGTTATGAATTCATTAGCATCTGTTTGTTTGTGGGATTATGCAAAAACTATTGAACTAATTTTGACCAAACTTGGTGGAGGGGTGGTGTATGGGCCTGGCAAGAACCTGTAATATTTTGAAGCAGATCCAGATCACAAACTGAATCCAGGAGTTTATTAAAAGCCTTTTTAATAATCTTTCATTTTTTATTTATTTATTTGTTTTGCTAGCAGGATTACACAAAAACTACTGATCTGGTTTTCATCAAAACTCTGTGGAGGGGAAACAACTCATTAAATTTTGGAGATGATCCATGCACAGGAATGTGTTGGGGAGGAAAAAACAGAAATCCTGAAAGACACTATTTTTACTGTATTTATTTTTATTTTTAACCTGTGATGGCACAATGTTCAGCCGATGGCCACTGGAGGAAACATTTCAATATAACTCTGCCAATTTATAATAATCCATTTGTGCATGGTGCAGCTAGTTTAGATTTGTTTTATGTAGACACTGCTGTAGTCATAAGCTGGCAATATTTTGGGATTGTTATAGTAACCTGATCTCCCTGCGACCTTAATAGAATTAAGACGCTCTGCAAATAGATGGATAAATGTAGGAAAGGATATATGTGTGTGTGTGTTTGTGTTTGTGTGTGTGTGTGTGTGTGTGTGTGTGTGTGTGTGTTTTGCATTACCTGTTCACACAGAGTTGCAATCAGTCCTTCCAAGTCATGTTTCTCATGCACCAGCATCTGCTTTTCCTCATATTCCTGTTCCAGCTGCATCTCTAACTGCCTGAGCTGTGAGTACAAAAACACAGAGCAAGAGGGAGAGGGAGAGAGAGGAAGAGAGAGTTAGAGAGAGAAAGAGAGAGAGAGAGAGAGAGAGAGAGAGAGAGAGAGATAAAATCAAATTCTTCCTCCTGAATTTTATTCCACCCATCACCGTCTTTATCAGTCCCTACCCGTCTCTGTGAAGACTTCTGCACATCCTCAAGCTCCTCATCCTTGTCCTCCAACTCCTTCTGATGGATCTGCTTCATTCTCTCCATCTCCATCTCAAAGCGGAGATGTATCTTGGGTTCAGAGCAAGAGAGAGGTAACAAGTCATCCTTTATACAGAAGTGTGCAGTGAAGATTATACAGCACCACTTTTGTCTAAAAGGGCTCCTAATAAAAAGAAGTAAAAATATTACTTCTCTATAAATTTTTCAGTGAAAATGTGTTGAACAATGCTATTGTAGGCGATGAGAACCAAAAAAAGACTGTTTGTGAAGTATACTGAGCGAGTGAAGAAATTAAGAAACACAGTGATGCAGTGATGATTTAACAAAATGAAGATAAATCAGAAACCAAGTACTATTCAAATATTTATTTCATGTAAAATTTAATCATATTGATGAGAATAAGTAAACAAACAAATATTTATAGTAATAACAAAATTAACTGTCTCATTTTGAGAAAAAAAGTCAATATATTATATTTCAATATCAATATATTATATCAATATTTTTACATTTCTTCACTTGCTAAACCATTCCATATAGTTTGACGTTGAATCATGCTATGCAAAAGTAAAAAAAAAAAAAGGGTTAAATTTTTCTGAAAAATTGGTATTATAATTGTTGGAAATATTTTTTTTTTATTGACTACAATAGCATTGTTCAATACATTTCCACCAAAATATTATAGAGAAGTAATTTTTTTCTTCTTCTGTCTTTTTAGACAAAAGTGGTGGTGTCTTAATAATCTTCAGTGAACAGTACTGTAAGTGTTCCACGGATATTACCAGTAATCCGAAAGCTGGGCAGCTTAGCAGTGTTAGCAAAGTTGCAACTAAAACTTTGGATTTTACTACATCAGGTTTGCACCATGGGAAAATTTGCATGCAGACCATCCTGTTATTGTAGTGAGCAGATTTGGGAGAAATTACTAAAATCATAGAGAGAGAGGTGGGGGGGGATAGAGGGGAGAAATAGAGTATAAGCTGGAGAAGTGATGTTACCTGTTCCTGCTGATGAATTTTGGTTTTAATATTGTTCAGTTCTTGAGTACTCTCTTTATCTCTGCTCTCAAGTTCACGGAGTTGTTTCTTCAGATCAGGCACTGAGTCGTAGGCAGGGTTCAGGGGAACAGTCAGGTCTCGTATTTGAGCACACAGCTCTTGTTTTTGCTGCTGTAAGTGTTCTACCTCCAGCTGACGCTCCTACTCATTCACACACACACCATTATATAATGTATGATTGTCAGTCACTACATTAACATGCACAGTTAAATTAAGTTTTTCCTGATTGTATTTCTCATATATATCTTGTTGTGTTTCCCTTTCTTTCCTCTGATGTAGTTTATTTGTGTATGATCTCTGCCTGCCTGTCAAATTTGATGGCCACTAACATGTACAGTGAGTATAAAAAAAAGACACCCAAGAAAAAGACACCCGACCCCCTACCCTAATTATCAACATAAGAAAAACTAAAGTGTGTTGCTTCTATATTAATAATAAATTCTCCAAAACTTCAGTTTAAACTAAAAGGTCAGTTTTTGCCACCAATCAGTACTGTTTATCTTTCGTGCTAATTAAGTCGTACAAGGCGAGAATAACTGATCCAGCTTTGTACCATCAGAACCAAAGATTTATTTTTTCCATTTGCAAGATATTTCAACAGCAACTAACATGACATTACAATCATGTCTATGCCACCAATAGTTCTTACAGGATCAGTGAATTAAGGAAACACAGCAAAGCCTATCTACATTCTCAGAACTCATGGGATGAATGTTTTGCTTTATTGACAAATATCATATCCTTAACCACTGAAATTAACTACTAATTTAATTTCCTACAACAGCATGACGTAGACATTTTTCACATGTGTCTGAAATCCAACTGGCTCATACCTTTAAAATCTGATGCAGAGAAAAGATCTCAGCCTCCAGAGCTATACTCTCCTGGATGGCCTTGTCCTTTTCCTCTCTCTCCTTATCTGTTTCCTCTAGAGCCCTGGCAAATTCACTATCAAACCTGTTAACATCATCAGCACACACATACGGAAAACACACACACTTGAGCATCTATAGATCCATACATGCACACCAGTATACTCCAAAACACATTTATCCACACTGATATGCACACGAGCAGGAAAACATGCATGTGATTACTTCTATGCTAATGTGACATTTTGCCTGAAGTGAAGAAACACACCTCCTTTGCTTCCTGTCCAGGTCGTGAGTACGTGCTTGCAAGCTATCCACAAGCACACGGGCATCTTGCAGGTCAGACGTCACATGCCGACAGTGCCTCTTCAGCTCCGTTACCATGCGCTTTGATTGTTCCAGTTGGGATTGCAGTTCCAAAACCTTTAGTATGCAGGTAAGAAGACAGGCTTAAAGGCACCACCCACATAGACATACACGATAAACACTAGAAAAGGTGTACAGGGTATGTCAACATGTGATGAACCTGAAGAAGTAGTGTGTGCATATGTATTCACCCCCTTGGCCCTTGGCTATGAAGGCAAGTGTCCGGTGCTACCAATTACCTAAGTGTTAGAAGATTATATATATATATATACACCGGCACAGTGGCGTAGTGGTTAGCACGTCTGCTTCACAGCATGAAGGTCCTAGGTTTGATTCCCAGCTCGGGCGTTTCTGTGCGAAGTTTGCATGTTCTCCCTGTGCTTGCGTGGGTTTCCTCTGGGTACTCCGGTTTCCTCCCACAGTCCAAAAACATGCA
>JBCNYG010000008.1:12201141-12212188 GCA_039654305.1 Porochilus rendahli | reverse complement strand
GTGTGTGTGTGTGTGTGTGTGTGTGTGTGTGTGTGTGGGAGAGAGAGAGAGAGACAGAGAGAAAGACAGAGAGAGAGAGAGAAAGGAGGGGGAGACAGACAGACCGAGATAGAGAGAGAAAGAGATAGAGAGACAGAGAAAGAGGGAGAAAGATACAGAGAGTGAGTGAGTGAGTGAGAGAGAGAGAGAGAGAGAGAGAGAGAGCGAGAGAGAGAGAGTAATGCAACTGGCAGTTAGCTGCTCTCTACGTCTAGCTTTAAAAGACAGTGAATGTTACGGGGTGAAGTGTGATAAGAGGAGTTACATAGTGGAGTTCTGAAGAATGGAGATGGCATTGAGGGCAGAGGGATTATTTTGAACCAGTCCAAACCATCCAGACACATCATAGCGGATTGGGTCAGAGCCCAACAGATGAGCAATCTCACACTGTAGAGGCTGTTCACAGAGACGCACTAAAGAAAAATAGTACAGTGTTAGTCTGCATGGATTTGTACTCTGTTTCAGTGAAGCAAATTATCCTGTGACTTTAGCACCTGTATCACTGAAGTAATGACATGTCCTCTCCAGAACAGTACTTTCAGAAGAATTGGGAGTGACTAGCTCCTCATCTAGAACCCAAAGAAGACCCCGAGGATCACTGTCTGGCCCTCGAACCTGAGCACACACACATGTACATATTGATCTTGGAATGTCAGGGGTTTTTAATGGAAAAGTTCATTCAAACCTATCAAGTCTATCTATCACTACCAGCCAGGGAGGGATGAAAGAAATGCATCTTTACAATGGAGGGACAGCCCTATCCACCCCTTATATGAATGAGCTCGCAGACGCCCATGATTGGCTGGTGATTGCTGTGAGTGACAGGGAGCTGAGTGTATACCATCCCTCCTCCAATAAAAGCTTAACCAATATCTTCACATGGACTTTCAGCCATTGATGGTCATCAAGTTGGCCTCAAACCTGTGATTTTTAGTTTAGTAGGCAATGTGCCACTTGGGGAAAATCGGAAAACCACAATTTCAACACTGATATAATGATGAAAATAAATAATCCAGCAGTGAAGTGAAAGAAATACCTGCAGTCCTGGTTGGTCAATAGCACACACCACCTTTTGGGGACTATCTTCAGGGGCCTCAAAATCAACAAACACTCTCTCCTACAGCCAAAACAGTGTAGAATCACCTCCAATTAAAAGTAATGTCAATCAGTTGACCCCCCCACACACACACACACACACACACACATACACACACACACACACCACAAAATCCACAGGGTATTTGTTTCTTTACCTGTGTGTATCTGTCAAGGGAATTAGTGAAGGTGTGTGTGAAATGGTGCTCCAGAAGCCTTTCCTGTAGGTAATTATGGCAGAATTCAGAGAAACCAGCAGCTCTGTCTTTCCCAGTGTGTCTGGGGTTGCGTAGACCTGGTGCGTCTACCACAATCACAGAGCCTAATGTTAACTGCTGGCAGCACAGAGCTCTAAAAAGAAAAAAAAAATCAAACAGCTCAAACAACACTAACCTCATTTATTCATTCATTCATTTCCCAAACCTCTTTATCCCACTAGGGTCGCGGAGAGGCTGGAGCCTATCTCAGTCAACACTGAAAGAAGGTGGGGTACACCCTGAACAGCTCACCAGACTATTACATGTCCAACATATACATAACCATTCACACTCACACTCACACCTAGGGGTAATGTGGAATAGCCAATTAGCCTGATGTGCTTGCCTTTGGACCGTGTAAGGAAACCAGAGTACCTGGAGGAAACCCATGCAAGCAGGGACAGAAAATGCAAACTCCACACAGAAACACCTTTGCCAAGCCCAGGAGTCAAACCCAGGACCTTCTTGCTGTGGGGTGGACATGCTAACCCCTACACCGCCATGCCACCACAGCACATCCCAAAAAAACCAAAAAGCACATAACAGATACACTACCAGCTAACACTTTAAACACTGTGAGTCTGGGGAGTCTGTGAAATTATGTAAAACTGCTTTTTAGACAAAAATGCAATGTTCAGCTTAAACACTGCACTTGTACGAGGCAGGTGGGTATGTATGTATATAATAGTCTTTGTGTACCTGTTAATCAGAGATACAATGGAAGTAAACAGCTCCTCATAGAGACCAGACACCATGCCCTCCACACACTGAGCTGCTGTCAGTTTAGGACCTTCATATAAAACAAAATATAAAGTAAATATTAATATGGCTACACTGACTGCAGTAAACTGGTCTACTCTACCTCTGTTCTCGTCATTGTACAGTGAATATACATGGTGAACAATGCAAAGCTGACCACATTAGCATATTTATGACTCTTAAATAGACTGTGAAACTAAAACAAAAAAAAAAATTTATTTAGAATTTAGAATTTGACCAGCAATTCCAACCTTCCTCTTGGTCCTCTGCCATTAGTCGATCTCTGGGCGTTCCAGTGGTCGTCTGCAGTAGACGCCTTAGATGGTGTTTGAATACAGCAGTGTGAAGATCTTCTCCCTCACAGCCAAGAACAGCGCTGGCAACCTGAGCACTCTCAAAACTCATGAACTGCTTTCGCCCGACTGCAGAGAGGACATTAAAATATATTTTTTAAGAAGTTTACAAGCACAATGTTGCAAAGTAACAGCTTGTAGCACTGAACTATTAACCCAAGTTTCTGAAAAGTTGGAATATTTTCCAAATTGCAATACAAATGAAATCTGTAATTTATTAATTGATGTGAACCTTTATTAAACTGACAAAAGTACCGTTTTTTTTTTACCTGAACAATTTAATTGTATTTAAAAAAAAACAAAAAACAAACACACTTTGTGACACACTTTATGAGAGAATTGTTAGTCAGTTTAAAAGGAATATTGAAAAAGATCATTACCCTCAATAAATAAAAAACTAAGTGTAATATTTTTGTCTCATTTGTTTAATTTGGTTTTCTTTATTTATTTTTAGGACTTGTGTTAAAATCTGATCTTTTATTTGTGCAGAAAGAAATTATAAAATTATTTAGAAATATCTAGAAACTTTTGAGCACCACTGTGTAGTCCAATATATTGTGAAAAGATTCAGGGAATTTGGACACATCTCAGTGCGTAAAGATCAAGATCAAAAGCCACTGTTGGATGTGCATGACCTTTGAGCCCTCAGGTGGCACTGTCTGAGAAACTGCTATGCTACTGTGACAAATATAGCTACGTGGGCTTGTGAGTACTTAAAAGAAATTTAAATTTTAAACAGTCCAGCAATACATCTAGAAATGGAACCTGTGACTGTATTACTCAAGAAGGATAATCAATTCTATCAGTACACCACCAAGTTCTCTGGAACTAAGCTAATCTCAAATGGACTAAAAGATAATGGAACCATGTGCTGTGGTCAGATGAGTCCACATTTCTGCTTGATTTTGGCAAAAACAGATGTCAAGTTCTTTGTGCCTAAAATTTAAATGAACATCCAGATAATCAGTAAGAGGTGAAAAAGCAAGCAAGTGCATTAGGGCCCACAGCATGGGTGAGTTGAATGTGTGTGAAAGTACCAGTGACATACTGACATTTTTAAACAGACATATGTTGCCATCAAGGTAACATCTCTTCCTGGGAAGGCCATGAAGAAAATCTTCACTTTGTCATTTTTTCAGTTAAATAAATGTTCACATCAATTAACAAATCAAAGATTTTTGTTTTTATTAAAATTTTGGAAAATATCCCAACTTTTCTGGATACTGGGCTAAGATTAAAATTATTTATTTGCTGAACCACTTTATCCTACTAGGGTCGCAAGGAGGCTGGAGCCTATCTCAGCCAACACTGGGCAAAGGCAGGGTACATCCTGAACAGCTCAACAGACCATCACAGGACCATTTCCTCAAAGGAAAATATATAAATTTAGAAATAGCAATGTCCTATTCACCAAAACAAAGAGAAAGAAAAGTAATGGCCATTACTATGCATTCAAAATATTTTTCTAATTTCTGATTGGTGGAAACCCATCAACTAATTCTTGTTACACCTACATGAGGCAACTTATTCTATCATTGATATCAAATAAGCTAAATGTCACATGCCAATAACCCTCACATTGGAAAAAAAAGTCTTAATTCTAGAAAAAAGGCCTTACCACCAAATCCATTAATTTCATATTCTGTTCCATTTATTTAATTGGATTTAACTAGAATATATCGGAAGTGGTTTTAGTGGGGAATACACTTACCACCGTTTCTGCTGACTCACACAGGCTACAATGCGTTTTCCTATAGATAACCCTTATTACATCATAGCAAGACATAGTTACATGGCTGTGTACTTTGAAAATATTTTAAATAAATAATAAAACTCCTAAATTATTAGACTTGGAAGATAAAACCTCCTTGATCAAACAATTCTCAAAGATTCACCTTTGCATGACCCAGCTATGCCCAGGTGGTATATTCCAGCCAGAACATGCCAAATAGCCCGCTGTTCATCAGCTGAAAACCCAAGAGTGTTCATGGCTGCTAACAGTCTTCCAAACTCTACTGTAGCTCTCTGTTTTTCATCCACCTGAAGAAGAATATAATAAAGGCTTTTAGAGGCGTATCTAAATATTTCTACTGCTGTACATCACCAAAGAATACTGCCAAGCCCAGAGTGCTGCAAGATGGTTGCAATTGAGATGAAGTCAAACTAGCAGATGCCTAGAATTTAATGCTGACCCTGCATGTGGAAAGACTGAATGCAGTCTTGATCTTTCTTGCACATTGTCCAGGTTTCAGACACATAAAAGAGTAGAGACCATGCAAGCATGATTAAACTAGAGCTTTACTGAAAGGCTGGTCTCCTCCACAGACAATCAGGCTGGCCCATGATCCATTAAATCCTTATTGCAAAAACATCCTGAGGAGTCGTCGGTGCACCCAGGACAGCACACGGATTCAACTGATTTGACAGCTTTACAACCCTGAGAATTCAGGACAGGTACTGGACCGCACAAGGACTGAGTCTTGGTTGTTGTCCATGAGGGTTTGTAAAACTGGCCTCCTGTTCAACGGTTGCAAGCAGATTGTCCCACTTGGATAAATCGTTAGTGAGCAGGATGGGGTCATCTGCATACAAGAGGTCAGTAAACCTGTAATCACCCAGTTCAACTCCCAACAACCCCTCACATGTCAGAATTATATCCATAGTCGAACAGAACATGGTGGGTAAAAGCACACAGACCTGATGAACCATGAATGAAGTCAAGGAGAGAGAGAGGTCATTGCCAACCCTGACTTTAGCTCTTCTGTCTGAGTGTAGACTGTTGATGAAGACTAAAATCACATGATGATTTCCCTTTGCAGAAAGGATATCCCAAAACTGGCTGTGGAATATCTATATACACCTTTATATCTATATCTATACATGTGACTGAAAGGGATTTCTGGTACTTGTGATGGAGTTTGGTTCATAATAGCAAGACAAGAACTGCATCCAAGGTGGAACAGCTCAGAGTAAAATCTGACCGCTTGGGTGTCTGCAAGGTACTAAGCAGAGGGGTGATTTTCGGCATGCATAATATGTGCGAACAGAGAGCAGCATAATTAGAGAGTTCCTGCTGCAAGCTGACCTTGTGCCTTTCCTCGTGGAGAGTAGAAGAATTATACAAATTTTCAAGTCTGCTGGCACCCTACCCGAGCACCAGACATCGAGGAAGTGTTTGTGAAGGTCCCCTACTTATGGGAATCTCAGCAGATTTGAGAAATTCATGGAAGACGTTAATAGTGGTATATATTTATAATTTGCAAAATATACTGTAAAGAGCAACATCATAATAAATAATTAATAAATAATTAATACTTTATTTGCAAATTCATTTGCTCCACTTTCTTACCTTGGTGGGGCAACTGATGCCAAATATATTGCTCTCTGATAACTGGTTAAGCTGTAGCTCTGTCCTAGAAGATAAAAACAACATATAGTGGGTATAGAAAGAATCTCCCCTTTAAAATATTCACATAAAATTATTTTAAAGGGGCTGATTCTTTTCAATAGCCGTTTAAGTCTCCATATATATATATGTCCTTAAAGCTCTTTAGAGTTTTGTTTCTAATAAATACAAGTTTGAACCTCCAAACAATGATAAAACAGTGTTATACAACTAACTCCTCACTTACTGTCCATATATTCATTTATTTATTAGTCTAGTTGGTCCCATGTTCAGTGGGGTTAAGTTCAGTGTTCTGTTGGTAAGGCATGGTTTCATGGAGCTTGCTGTGTGCGGGAGGACTGTGATTTCTAGATAGTCCAGCGCTGTATTTAGACATAAACTGATGATGGATTTTCACATCATAGTCAGTGCATGAGTTTCCGGCGACACATTTAACAGTGAGGTCTTTCGTGTGATAGAAGTCTGATGTGTGATCCTATCTTAGGTCGTATCTTAGTGTCGCAGGATGACCTGCACCTGAGTTGATTATAGTCGAAAGGTGTGTGCACTCCCAGGCCCACTCCCGAATCCAATAAGAGTCATCTGCTGTCTGGTACAAAGGTTGCCATGTGAAAAACAGCTCAGGTGAAAAATTTAAGTGTATTTAAAAAATACTCACAAAAAATGTTAATTTTACAAAAAAAAATCCATTTTTTTTGTTAAAATAACCTATACGTTTTTAATTATTGGTCAATCTTAATTACTGTTTTCTTTTGAGTTTATTCATTAGAAAAAAGACCAGTATTAGAACATCCCTGCAAAAAAAATAAAAATAAAAAACAGCCTGGTCTGAGCAGCAACCAAACAAAGTTAAATACAAGCCCCATACAGAAACGGCCTCACTGAGCCCAGAACACAAGCCCAAGACCTTCTTGCAGTGAGACAGAGGTGCTACTACACCACCATGCCACCTTAAAAGTCCATATTAGATCAAATTAAGCAGTTTGTGAGTGTAAATGTTTTCAGACCTCATTTCAGTACTAAGCCCTGCCAGCATCTGGGAGAAGATTAGGAAGTTGCTTTCTTCCTCTGGTACACGGCAAACCCTCCACCTCTCAAGCATCATAGTCTGTGAGATAGAGAAATATGATCATTAAAAATGAACAGAGATGGTGTGACATGGGGAAAAATAATGAGTAGATAAGCACCTGAAGGTGTCCTGCAGCTGCAAGGCCTTTATGATTAAAGTCCAGAGAAAGCACCATGGCAAATCGGCTGGAGGCCTCACTGTGATGTGAGCTTACACAACCAAAAGAGCGCAGCACAGTAAACATGGCCTGGAGACGGTCCACTGTAGGCACACCCACATGCATACATATATCTTTATTTATTTACATTATGCAATAAAACATTTCTAATTCATGCAAACCTTTACTCAACTAAAAAAAATACAAAAGCTTATCTCTTCTTTGTAGACTCAACAACTACTAAGAAATACATAAGAAACATTTACAGAATATTCAAGTAACAATCGTAAAGTAATTTGATAAAAGATGAAATATGATGATTAAGTGTAGCATGCATTAAAGTCACAAGTAAGGATCAAATGTGGCTTTTACCCTTTTGTGCCAAAATCTGTAAGAAATTTGTTTGTCAGGAATAAGAGAATATTCTATTCTGGGACTGAGACAAAGAGGAAAACAGTTCTGTGATAAAATCCTCTCCCTCATTCTCTCACTCGCTGAACCTCTAAATCCGACTACTAGGGTCGCTGGGAGGCTGAAGCCTATCTCAGCCAACACTGGTGGGGGATACCCTGAACAGATTGCCAGACCATCACAGGGCAACACACACACTTATACATAGAGGCATTTGTAACAGCCAAACAAGTAATCTTCTTGCTGTGAAGCAGACATGCAATACCACTGTGCCGCCCCACATTAAAATTTGTAATTCTTTTAGGAAAACATGTATTTTGAAAAGCATAAATAGTCCTCCAGCCTAAAGAGGAGAGCGACCATCCAGCTTGTTATCAGCACTCAGTCCAAAAGCCTGTATCTCTGTGAACTGTGTACAAAGACAGTGATTTCTGAATTAAATTGCTTGATAAACAGCTTTATATCGCAACCTTCCAGCCAACCTTCCACCTAACGACAATTTTTTTTATTATGACATTATATATTTAATGTTTTTTTATATTTATATTTAATCTTACTCAGTGATAATTGACTTTGGACTACATTTACATCAAGACAATTAACATTTATGTGCAAGCCAGCCAGAGGCATGACAACATATAATCATAATTCTGTTAATATAAACATCACAACATAATGTTACACCGATCAGCTATAACAATACTAAAACTCCGCTAGACAGCCCTATACTCAGCGAGCTGTAATACACTGTGTGTTCTGAAGCTACTGGTTACTAGTTTGCTAATCTGAAGGTCGGGGATTAAGCGCCAGTACCACCAAGCTGCCACTGTTGGGCCCTTGAGCAAGGCCCTTTATCCTCAATTACTCAGCTGTATAAAAAATGTAAGTTACTCTAGATAAGAGCACCCTGGCCTGTCTTGCTGTGAATATTACATCACCATGCTGCCCTGGCCAGGGCACTGAGCATAGACCTTTTCAGTTGTTGGAAAGCGAAACATTAAAGCAGAGTCGGCTCAGACAGCAAATAACTCACACCTGTTCCACGTTACTCACTCACCAGTAACTACAACCACTGTGCTCTTTCGCACTACTTACAAAGCAACTGCTCAGTATTTTTACATCTAACAGTGCCAAGACATTCTACTCTGCCTCTGACACTCTATTTTCCATACTGGTACTCCTGATACTCTCTGATCTACAGCTCTTGATTTTGGTTCTGTTCTCCAGTCAGGAACTTCCATACTTTGCCTAATCAACATCCTAGTCTGCCTTTTGTATTGTGACATAAATTAACACATGCTATGTGTCTCTCCTTACAGACATATTCATAGACAGATATCAATAAAGACAAGATCTTTTTAACAACTCAATTGTCAATTTTAAAACTGCTAAATGGTTTAATTGCTGGTGGAAAAACTTTCTATTAGCTATTAAATAAACTGTTGTTTAAAAACCTACTTGGCCAGGGCAGCATGGTGATGTAATTTTTACAGCAAGACAGGCCAGGGTACTCTTATTTAGAGTAACTTACATTTTTTTTTACAGCTGAGTAATTGGGAATAAAGGGCCTTGCTCAAGGGCCCAACAGTGGCAGCTTGGTGGTACTGGCGCTTAATCCCCGACCTTCAGATTAGCAAACTGTAGCCTTAATGACTTGGCCACGACTGCCCTAAACAGTATGTACTTTCGTCAGTAGTGCCTATTTTACTTCACATTTATTAGAGATAAACTCACAGGTTAATGTTTCTCCTGCTGTGCCAGCATGTTTGAGAAGTTCCCTGGAAAACATCTGGCACAACGTGGTCTTTCCTGTGCCACTGCGTCCCAGAGCCACCACCGTCTGATCCCTCCTTTGACCTACCATAGACATATAAACCTTCTGTACCAGTGCTTGCAGAGGAGCTGGAGCTTCCCATGTGTCCCAATGACGTGTACGAAGGCCCTAATAAGAGAAGGTGTGAGATAGACAGAGAAACATTTGGATAGACCACCACACCTTAATTCTAGGATAGTACGATGAATTGTATAGATGTTTTTAACCAGCAAAACTATAACAATTAATAATGATAATAATACATTTTTAAAAATTGAAAAAGATCAAAGATGTAGAAACAATTTAAATCACTTTAACATTTTGAACACTGTGTATACAGTGGTGCTTAAATGTTTGTGAGACCTTTATAATTGTTTTTATATTTCTACATAAATATGGTCTAAAACATCACCAGCGACTAGATTCTAGTCCTTTGTGGATTTATATCATGACGTAAATAAAGGTGATTTGCAAGGACCTCAAAAAAAAAAAGAGCTGGTAATGCTCATCAGGATGGAAAAGGTTACAAAATCATCTCTAAAGAATTTTTATTACACCAATCCCCTGTCAAATGAAGGAAATGCAACACGAGCCTTGGGTATCTTCAACGGAACTAAAGGCCCCTCTCACTCTGGATAACTTTAATGTTCTTGAGTCCAGCTTTAGGAGAATACTGGACAAAAGTGAGTTGCAAAAGCGAATGCCATGGCTCTCCAAAGAGAACCCTGCTGCATCTATGGTTTGTTAAAGGGCATATAGACAAGCCAGAAGGATATTGGATATTGGAAATAAACTCTTCATAAATAAGACAAAAATAAAACTTTTTTGGTTTATATGAAAAGTTTTATATTGGGAAAAAATATGCATTCCAGCATAAGAATCTTATTTCATCTGAGAACCACAGTGAAGGTATTATCATGGTTTTGGCCTGTTTTGCTGCACCTGGGCAGCAAAGCAACTAGTTTGAAAATAAGGACATCTGTGAACTGAATCTCTGAATCTGAGCCTAAGGACACAATTCATTCTAACAAAGAAAGTTTAAATAAAAATAAATGTAATGAAAAAAAAAAAATAAAAGAATAAATGTAATGTTTTGGAATGGCCAAGTCAAAGTCCTGACCCAATCCAACAGAAATGTTGTGTAAGCAGTTCATGTAAGAAAACCCACCATAATCCCAAAATTAAAGATCTTCTGTATGGAGGAATAAAATCCCTCTGAGTGGATGTGCAGGACTGATCAACAGTCACTACAAACATGTAGTTATAGGTATTATTTCACAATGGGGTCTGAAAGTAAATACTCACATAGTCTTGCTCTTCACAGGTAGGTAATATTAGGTTATTTTCTTTAAAAAATAAGCGGCCAGGTGTAATATTTTAGTCACATTTTTTTAAAGATTGTGTTAAAATTTGATGTTTAAATATAGAAAACTCTAAAGGGTCCAGAAACTTTCAAGCACTACTGCATATCTATTGTATGTCCTAACTAATGCGTGTAAAATATATGTAACATTTAATGAATTATAAGTAAACATATGTAGAGTGGTTTTCACATTTTGATGCTTAGCAGCCTGAAATGAAGACAAATATTATTGAGCCATTTTTACTTAATACACCATATAATATATATATATATATATATATATATATATATATATATCTCCCTGCGACCCTTGAGTTTAAGAGTA
>JBCNYG010000008.1:12178498-12193416 GCA_039654305.1 Porochilus rendahli | reverse complement strand
GAGAGAGAGAGAGAGAGAAAGTGAGAGAGAGATTGAGAGACAGAGAGAGACGGAGAGAAAGAGAAATTCTATTATAATAAGCACATTAAGTTTAGAGCTCATCAAGAAATGTATTACTATTCTTGTTATTATCATAATTATTGTTTTATTATTACTATTATTATTATTATTATTCATACTGTATATTTATTAGCAAAATAAAAAACTTATTTAGATGCTTATAATACCTTTATAACAACTGACATTATACTACATAATCATATAGAAAGCCTCATTTTAATCTGATGTAGGATGTGAAATATTCCCTGCCTGCTTACACACCCTAATATTTCTATTTAACTGGTTTTAGTGTAATTTTTTTTTGCATATGGCGCCACTGTGGCCCAGTGGTTTTCATGTCCGCCTCACAGCAAGAAGGTCCTGGGTTCAAGCATCGGACTTGGGCCTTTCTGTTTAAAGTTCACATGCTCTCCCTGTGCTTGTGTTGGTTTCCTTCGGGTACTCCGGTTTCCTTCCACAATCCAGACATGAACATTGGGCTTATTGGCCGTTTCAAATTGCCCTTAAGTGTCAGTCTGAATAGTTGTGTGTATTGCCTTGCAGTGGTCTGGCAAGGTGTTCAAGGTGTATCCTGCCTTCACCTAGTGTTGGTTGAGATATGCTCCAGCCTCCTCGTGACCCTAATAGGATGTAGTGTTTTTATAATACATGATTAGAGTAAGGTAAATTCTTTGTGCATGAATACACTGATATGCTACCAACGTCTATGCGACTGGAACTTCCTCATCTCTGGGGCTTCGTTAAACATTTTCAGAATAAATTAACAAGGTTCAATGTAATGTTTCACTGTAGGTCTGAACACAAACATTCATGCATGTTTCGACACAACCTACCACCGGTTTCTTGGGTTCTTCCGTTGGGGTGCTATCAGCAAGTTGCCCCTCTGGTTCCTGCCTTACTTCTGTGATCTTGTCTTCTTTAACCAATTTCACATCCAGCTGAGCTTTTGCTTGTTCTTTCAAAAACTCTTTCTCTGCTGATACCTCTGAAAATGACTGGTTGAAGCCGTTCACGTTAATATGGTCGCTGAGCTCTGGTGTACTGTTTATGAAGTCGCCTTTCGTGTTCATGGAGTCTGGACTCATGCTCTGTCTTGGGGAGAATGTTTTGCTCTCCTTCAGGGCAGCACCAACCATTTGCTCTGCCCTGAGGGCCATCTCAGCCTCTAAAATGGGAGGAGTTTGGTCTGGAAGTAGAAACTGCTGGACAAGGTTCTCACTTAATTTGCTTGGCTGCAAAGAGACAAATACTGAAATTTCATAAGGATGAAATACATCTTTATAAGAATAAAACAGATCAAATTACTCAGAACTAAGAAACCGAACAGCTCCTTACTGCCTTCTCCTCCTTGAGCTCAGGTTCTTTCAGCTTTGTCTCCTTCTCTGTCTCTCTCACAAGCTGCTTAAGAAATCCTCCAGGTACGGCAGAAAGAGGAGGGGGAGGTTGTGTAGCCGCTGGCAGCTTCTTCTCATCCTTAATCTGAAAACCATTGGGAAGGAAAGAAGCCCTTGTTAAGGCACCTCATGCACAAACATAGTTTATACATCACTCATATGAAAATAAAGCACTTCAGTACAGATAACAGTGAAAATATACAAAGACATAAATTACTGAAATTTATTAATACAGATATTCATTCATTCCAATTTGCTAAGCTGCTGACTCCTGTATTCCTGTTGTAAGGAAGCTGGAGCCTGTCTCAGCTAACTCTTGGCGAAGACAGGGTATACACCCTGAACAGCTCAACAGACCATCACAGGGCAAATACACACAACCATTCACACTCTCACCTATTCAATTAGATTAAACAGCAAACCTTTGGACTGTGGGAGGAAATCAGAGTAATTGGAATAAACCCACACAAGCACAGAGAGAACCTGCAAACCCCACACGGAAACACATTCGAGGCTGGGACTTGAACTCAGGACCTTTTTGGGGTGAGGTGGACGTGCTAACCACTAAACCACTGAGCTACCCGAATGAAACATCTCAATCATGAAAAACAAAATGCCAGCAGTGTGCTGTGTAATTCCTACCCAGGGTTTCTGCAAAGCTGTGATCACTGCAACAACAAATCTAGGTTTAATTTAATTTTTCAATGTTTCATATACCCTGGTGTAGTTAATTAAAATAATTTTTAAAAATCACAACGCGTACTATGTTGATCCTCCTCTGCCCGGAATCCTCTGACAAATGGACTTCACTAAAGAAAAACAATATTCTCCACCAAGTTTGTTCACCAACTTTCTCAGATAAGAGTGGACAGGTCAGCTTAGCATGATGGATCCTCATCAAAGACCAGTTTTTAAATTTCTCATTTACAGATCTGGATTGTTCACTGGTTCATTTGTTTGGCTTTCTTTCTTTTTTGAGGTATATAGTGCTGAGTTTTGTGTCCTGATGCTTTGATATTGCCCTTGTTTAACCTGCATGATATCATTTTATAGTCTTTCATTTTGTTTTAATACTTGCACCAACCCACACGTTGTTAAACGTAAGCACTGTTCTGTAAGCACTCTTTTTTAACTGCAGAATACTTGTGCTGGTATTTCTTCAAAAATGCAAATCGCAAAGTGATTCCATAATGCATATTTTTTCCATTAATACATTTTCTTTAATTTATTTAAATGTTTCATGAAGCCAAAATGTTTAGCTATTAAAGAAAAATAGTTTTGTGTCATATCTGTTATGTTTTATTTATTTGATAGATAGTAATATCCAAGCATGGTGATTACATATTTTTGCCAGTGCTTGAAGGGAGTGCAAGATAAGTTTTGTAGATTATAGGTTATGTAAAAAAAAATTGGAAAATCCATTCATAGAGTAGATTAAATGTAAATTTGTGGCAAATGATGTTTAATAATTTCAAAAGTATAAAAGAACCTCACTGTTAATGTCAGCATAAATATGAAATCAAAATCAAAAATGGGAACTTCCAACTTCGTTGTTTTTGATCATTAAACAAATTAAGTGTTAAAAACACGATGCAAGTAAACAAAATGTCTCACTGGTGTCAAAAAGTAATTGCCCCTTAATTCACTTTTAGCAGATAATTTGAAAAAGATATAAATCTACATTCCACTTCTGTTTTATCGAGACATCACTTAAAAACTACCTTTTCTGAAAATGAAACAATAACAACACTACACCTTGATAAAAAAAAATTCTAAAAAACATTACAGAAATATACCAGTAAGGTTAAAAGTTCCAAATACATTCATTATCCACACCGCTTATCCCTCAGTGCTAAGGTGAAACCTGGAGAAGAAGCAACATAAACATAAACTGACTGAGGAAATGTCTGTCAATGAAGATTCAATGCTGTTCCTGCTGAAAGGGTTAAGAATTTTGAAATGCATGGACGGTGGGAAAACACAATGATGATCTGTATAAAAAGTCGTGGAACAGATAAACAACATTAGATTTTAAAAGGATGCCTGAGCAAATCCATGATCGGTGAAAGCAATGAAACAGTCAGAAGAGTTCAACACCAGCAAAAACAAAACAAGTGGACACTTGTGGACAAGTGGAGTCCCAAACATGGCTGAGTTTTATTTCTTCAAATGCTCAATAGTTTTTCAAAGTTATTTTTCTATTAGGTTATTTAATTTTATTTTAATGTTTAAAACTGGTTAGTTGCAAGAAATGTGAACAAAAACACTCTAGAAATGTCCTTACTTTGTGTTCGTTCATAATGACATTTTAATGGTGGAACACTTTTAGGGATTGTAATGTTAGGGTTCTGGTTCACATTCTCTAAACAGTTGTTTACATAAAGAGATATAGACAATACTTGTACAGAAAGCCAGGGGTAGCCTACAAGAGACAGCATGTGATGTGTATCAGAGATCATCCCCATCTCATTAAAAAAGGAATGCATATAAAAAGTAAGGCACCCTGCAGGTACAAGATGTACAGAACTGTAAAATGGTTCAGTTCACAGGTTCAATTCACAATTTCCTGCCAGTCCATTGTTTTGGTCAGTGATGTGGTCAGTCAAGTGCAAAAAGCCCAATACTGACAAGTCAAAAGTCTGACCTACTTCATCCAATAATTTGATTCATATCCTGTTGTTTTATATTGAGAACAGTAGTCCAGGTAATAATCGCGCTATAACTGTAGCTGTAAAAATACTGTGCGTGTAAAGGTTACCATTCTAATACAGAACTATCACTGACACAAACAACCGTTCACACTCACATTCCCACCTCCAGGGGATTTACAGTAGATTGTTGACATAATGCAAGTCTTTGGATTTTGGGATAAAATCAGAGCACCCAAAATACAAGCACAGGTAGAACGTGTAGACTCCAGAGCCCAGTCTGCACAAGGTCAGAGCCCAAAACCTACTGTACTGGGTACTGTAAAAATCATTTTGTTGCAGACATTAAAGACGACTGTTTACATAGAACACAACAGCATAAACAGTAAACATCTACATGATAAGAGTGTGAATGAAATGAAGAAATAGACCGCTTTAATATTTCAGATCAGCTATAATTTTGTTGAAAAATAGTTTAAACTTTAATTCATATTATCCAAATTAGGCCATTAAAATGGTTGGTTAGAGCCTATTCCAGAACCCCCGTGCCTCATATTTTTAAAGTTGCAAAAAAAAAAAAACATAAAAAAATAAAATATAAAAATAAATAATTTTGTGTTGCATACGTTTTTATTGTCATTAGTTTGGCGGCCGAGCAGTGTGACAATTTTGTCTGGGTCATTGCTCGGCTCATATGTATGATAGCTTTGTGAAATTTTTGCTGAGGCACTCCCTACGACCTAAACCTGTGCATGGTGCAGCTAATTTGCATATGTGACCTTTGACCTTGGCACAGTGACCTTGAACAGATGAAGATGATGATGATGGAAACTTTATGTCTCGTATCCTTTATAAACCAAATAACTGTTTGTATAAAAACTTCTTTGAAAAATGTACAGATGTTATTCAGGTTATTTTCTTCAGACATCCATGAAGACATCCCTTTAATTTCAATGGTGCTAACCAACCATTTTACATGGCCCTTTTTATCCTGCCTTTCAGCTACTTTCTCTGTCACACCTGTATAAATTTGTCAGATAAAGATATTATTCCAACTTTATTAAAGGAATCAGTAATGCAAAATCTCAAGGCATCATCAAAAACATAGAAGTGCTACACCTGCCTTCTGCTCCCAAAGCTTTAAGCGCGAGGACAGTGCCATTGTGGAATGAAGCCTCACAAATACAAAAAATCCAGCTGTGGTTGTTTGGCGTTGTGAAATAATAAAACTGTCTTGATGTGAACCTGAAAAAGAATTTAAGAAGAAAAAAAAAGAAAAATATTATTTTCTGTGCAATTGTAACCAAAAGTATCCATCTCATAGGAATACACCACCAGTGATGATTATATTTATTAAACAATTTCCAGCCAGTATTTGTATGTCAGTGGTTTCCATAATGGCCCTACGTAGACTGCCCACATGAATTAATTTTCCATTATTAACCCATCTAGGACTCACATAGGGGGCCCAACTGGGCTTGCCAAAGTATGTGCCAGTTAAGATGCAAATTTTGGGCCCATTCCCAATTGGTTCCCATGTAATTCCGGCATAACTTAGGTGGGGGCCACATACACATTTGGGCTGTTGACAAGCAGCCACTAGGAAACTCACCGACAATCCTATATGGGACCCTAATATGCAAAATATGCTAAGTGGTTTGTTCATATAACTTGATTGTTCTGACTATTTATTGTTATTTATTGTTATTGTCATATAAATACTGAAAAAAGATAAGACAGGTATATTAACTCATTAATAACTATGTCCGAACTTGACAACTATGAACATTTGTTAGCATCCATTCCCAATATGTTAGCATTCATTTTTTAAAGTCTACCCAAAAATGAGTATTTCTGCCAAATTTCATGCTTGTATTATTGTTTAACATAGACACACCCACTACATGCAAATCTTTTCATATTATACTTCAGATAACTGTGGTTCTTTTTCAAGATGGTGTACAGCTAGAGAATAACTCAAACATTAGTAATGCTTTGCCTGGTGGCCTGGTGGTTAAGGTGCCGGATTACTGATCTCAAGGTCGGGAGTTGAAGCCCCACTATCAGCGAGTTGTCACTGCTGTCCCCAGTGCAGCTAACTGGGTTATCAAATGCAGGCCATGTCTCTCACTGTCTCTAGTGAGTAGTATGCAGTAATCTAGTCTAGTCTTTTTCCATTTGCACCTTACCCCGCAATCCATCTCGAATCCGCATTTGGTCAACTGGACAGAAAACAGCATTTTTAGGGTTTTGCCATTGTTGATGAGCTTGTGGCTATCTTGGAATTTTTAATGGCTAGCACTTTTTTCTCAAATAGAGACTTACAGAGAATATTCATACCAGATTTCATACTTGTATCATCAATGATTCTAGCTAAGTCACATTTAGCTGCTCCACATTCACAATTCCACAGATGTCTTAAATTAACAGAAAGAAAAAAACTGATGTGGGAGTTGGTGTCAGTTTGCTAAATTGCTGCAGCTTTAAATGTTTACTTTTTAGTATTTAGCAGTTTTAGTTTATTTCAGCAGTTTAGCATTAACCATTTTCCCATCTGTGTTTCACACTCAGTCACTTAATTGCTGAACTGCTTAACTGTTATTAGGGTCGCAGGGAAGCTGGAGCCTATCTGTGCTTTTGTGGAAACCCACATTCAAACTTCATACAGAAATGCCCAAGCCCAGGACCATTCTGTAGTGTGGTGGACATGTTAACCATGACGCCGCAGTGCTGTCCATGTTGATATCACACACAAGAATTTAAATGTTTATAAATTGTAGGTATTGTACTTTAATTTGTGTCCAGATCCTGTTTCTGTGATCTAGTTGACTGTACGAAGTCTGGAAGCCGTAACCACACGACTGGTATTCACCGTGCGGATGCTACATCAAGCTGTTACTGTGGGATCTTCTGTTCCTGATTGTTCTCATGGTGTTTTGGCAACAGACTTGGCCTTTGCAGCATTCCATTCTTTGCCTTAAAAAAGTTTTGGCTTCCTTTCAATCTCAATGTATGTAAGTAACATAACCATGAAATAATATACTGCACAAGTGGACTTTGGGTTGAACAGCCAAGTGCACGTCTGATTAAAAACATATTTAAAAACTACAGGGTACATTTATGTAGTCTGGGGATTTTTTTTTTTTACTTAGTTACAGAAATAGTTCCTCTATATAAAGATTCAGAGTTTAAATAACAGAAGTGACTCGCTGTAGCTCTTGTAGAGTTTGGAGATCAAATTGCTAAAGAAAGTTGATGACCAGCTTGAAAACAATGCTTTCTGAATGAGACCATGTACTTTAATCATCAACTCACCGTTACAGAAACACTGAATCTCATGAAGAATCCATCTGTTCAATTTATCTCACCAATTTTATTAAAGGTCAGAGGGGTTCAAGCCCCAGTACCACTACTGGGAACTTGAGCTAGGCCTTTAAACCCCAACTGCTCAGTTGTTTAAAATAAGAGCGTCTACAGAATACCGTAAAACCAATTACTATAGGGAATAAATAGAGAATGTATTCCAGTTTGGAATATTTTAAGTATCGCTCTGTTGACAATTCAGTTCGGGCGAGACCAAATCCGGAGCGTCCTCAGTAAACTTTGCTACTGATAACACACAATGATAGGGTGCTCCACTGATCTCAACACTGGTATTTTACTGATTCCTATAAAACTACACAGGCACTGATGCTCTAAATCACTTTGCTTCAGTTCTATAACTCAAAACAAAACAATTAAAACCAGAAGCAGTAAACAATACAAACATACCAGAATCTGTATCTGTTGTGTTGCTCTCATATTTCAGCTTCAGTGCCATTAAATACAAGAACAAATCAAGTCGAAACCCACTTTAAAGATTATATTCATTTTAGCTTTCAAAGATTTAAAAGCCGAGTGAATATAACCCAATATCACACCGAATAAAGTACACACTGTTCACATAAACATTCTGATGAATTGTCAGACGAAGACATACCTTATGATGGCTTCCTTTGAAGATTAAAAAAAGTCCAGCTTTAAGATTTTTAGAGTTCACTGGACCAAGTTTATGCCAAACAAAAGGCACACACAGTCTCCCTGTCACTCAGCAAGAGGTACTGAAATAAGAGTGGCAGAGCCGTGAGTGCATGCACACACAGATAAGCACAGCAGCTGAGTTAACATGAGATCCTTCTATAAATATCTGCGTGAGGATGGTGCAGTAAGCACACTACCCTGTTTGGGAAGACTTCACTGGATCAGAAACAGGTTTATAATATGATTTAAAAGGCTAGCTTTGTGTATGACCTCACTTTATACAGCCACATGGGAAACCTTTTCACCACAAATTTGTGATAGCATAAGTAGATTATTTATTATCAGTAAGAGAGAGGGAAGAAAACAAGCCCAGCGTTCCTGCAGCCTGCTGTGATGGACAAACTCAGCTGTGAGGAACAGGCTGGAGGAGGAGCATCAGACACAATCCTTCCTTTAGGAAACAACTGAGTTGAGAACCAACAACATGTACAAAGACCAAAAACATCAACATTCAAAATAACCAAAGATTCAAAGGAAGGAGCAGGACATAGAGACATGAATAAATAAAATATTTATCTGATCTTTCTTTGAAGAGACTGATTTAAAACTTCTGATTACCTACCGAATGTTGGGACTGCGATGGAGAACAAGAAACATTTTACTGCCTCTCAGTGGTCACTTTAAATAAGCACAAACTAACCCAACACTCTCTTTTACTAGAGGGTGGCATAGTGGTTAGCATGTCTGCCTTGCAGAAAGTCCCAAATTGACCCTGGGTGATTGAGTGTGTGTGTGCTGGCCCTGCAATAGGTGTCAGTTCCAACCTGCTGAAGATCACAGTAGGCTTAAGGAGGGTTGAGCAAATAAGTGAATGTTGTGTTAGTCTATTTGATTAGTAAGCCCGCCTCACAGCAAGGTCATGGGTTTGAGTCCCGGGCTCAGTGAGGGTGTTTGTGTAGTTTTCATGTTCTCCCCGAGGGGACCCTCCAGGTACTCGTTTCTCACACAGTCCAAAGACATGCACATTTGGCTGACAGATGAGAGTGTGAATTGTGTGTTGACCCTGTGATGGATTGGTTAGCTACACTGCCTTCACTGAATCGGCTCCATCCTCCGGATTAAGTGATTCAAGAAAGGGAATGAATGCAGCTCTCTTTCTCAGGCGGGTCAAATTAAAAGCAGGTGTTTGCAGCAAACAAATTACAAACGGTGAAAGCAGATTAATAAACTTCACAACATCCACATTGAATCTTAATCAGGGGCAAAATGTAGATATCCACAAACACCACAATAACCACAAACTAGGCAGCGAACACGTAAAAGGGCTTTTATTTCAGAACTTTAACTGGCAGTCCAACATGTTTCTAGCTTCTCTGGGTGAAAAAGATAATTACTGGTTATTGTACTGTTACCATCAATAATAATAATAATAATAATAATAATAGTAATAATAATAACAATTATAACTGCCTTAATTTTAATGGTAACAACTTCTACAGTAGTACTTGTGCTTGCATGTGGCGCAAAAAAAAAAAGTTTGTGGTGACTGTAAACCAGACCCTTCTACTGCTCCGGTGCTGTAGCAAAACTCATGTACATTTATAGTTAGCATAAAGGGATGAACTCCCGAGCCAGACAATAAATATGAAAAAAAAACCGCAATAGAATCTTGTAATAAACAGAAAAATAATAATCTGTAGGAACACTCTCTAAATTTATGTGCAAGATGTTTCTTCACCACAAATATTTGAAACCCACATTGAACCCAATCACATACAGGGTTTTTGCTTTGATATTTACCCTTTAAATAAATCTAAATTTGTCATTTCATAAACATTTACTTTATTTATTCCTATCTGTCGTCTCTGATACACCTGTCGTATTAATACCTGCTTTCGCCAGACAAACTTACCCCTATACAACAGACACACAAGCATTTGAATGAGGCATAAAAAGGTGAAATAAAAATAAAATACAAACCCCCTGAATTAAATCATAAACATTCAGGACTGCTGGAGGTGCTCCATCTTTAAGAACTGGGAGAGTAAAGACACCTTTTGTGAGAGGAGGATGTGATGACTCGCTGGTTGGATCACATCTCAGTGCATTAGTGACATCCAAGCATCCTCCCACTGTACCACTTTCATTTGGTCACGTTTGTACCTTTCTTTAAGCTTCTTCAACTGTAACGCGTACCAATTTCAACTCGGCATGAATAGAGATGTGAACTGGGATTAGTTCAGACTGCAGATTCAGAATCATTACCAGCAGGTTTTTGGCACATTTTTGTCAGCTAATGAATTCTGATGGTACAGGGATTTCACTCGGATGTCAAAACTACCCTTCCCCCCAAACTAAGACCCTCTTTACAAAAAGAAAACTTTAGGATGGCACCTCCATTATAATCAAAGGCTACAAAAACTTTGCACATACATAGCAAACGCAGGATCACATGCAAATCATATTCTCCTTTTAAAAAGCATGAAAAAACCCACTAAAAAAGGAAAACCTGAAATATACAACCAGAAAAAAACTAAAATCATTTTAAACTGGCTTTTAGCTGTGCTCTCTTCTGCCAGTCAAATATGCACATATTCAAAAACCTCTATTAGAAATTTGCATTTTGTCACATTCAGAATGATATAAAAAAAATAACTATACTGAAATCAAGCATTACAACAAATGGTTTAAGATTGCCCCCCTGCTGTCCCTGTAGCTCACCTTTCTTGCAGTACTGATTCTAACAGTCTGTCTACCTACAGATGGATGACTGACATGTAGGATGTGACCCAGAACCACCACCACATAACTCACTATGAGAGAAACCACTCTGCTTTCATTCAGAACTCCACACTTGCATCTCATCCTGAGGTACACATGAACCCCCCACCCCACTTCCACAAAGCCAAGACGAAAAAACAGAACCACAGACAGGCAGACAGAACAACCCCCCATATATGCAAACATCTTTCAAAAAGAGTATACTTTAGATGCACACAGAAAGGACTGGTTCTTATATATTGAGTCAGATCAAAACTGTGCAATGCTCCTTAGTTTTTTTTCCAATCTGTCCTTGCACCATGTTGTACATTTTTGTCCATCAGAGGATTCCTGGAGGAGATTTCCAAGTGAAATTGGGAGAACGCAGTTTATTTTGGTTCTTTCTTCGTTCTGACTGCAGTCACACTTACATCAAGCGGGTTCTTGGCTTAAAGAATCCTCTCCATGTTGGCACTTTTTGCACTTCAGTAATTCAGGAAGGGGTTCATGGTTTGGTGAAGGTGCGGTGAACTTGAGGCAGTATGGGATAAGAGTGTGGCATCATCTTTCCTTTACAAACCAGTGAAACATCTCCCCCTTGTGGCTCGTGACAGTACAACCAAGGGAATGAGGTGCACTGATATTTTCACTTGCCAGTTTCGGCCCCATCACAAATCAAGTGTTCAAACACATGTACATGCACACATATAATATACATTGCTGCATGCAAGTGCTCGCTCAGCAACATTAATCAAATTTGGTCCCTTAAAGCGCTGAAGATTTAATTTCACACTTCCTTTTACTATCACCTCTGATCTCATGAAAGCGTGCATCCTTGATCACTGACAGTGTGGAATATCATAATGGAATCGCTGACTAAGTGTTCTGATGAGATAGAAGGGATGTATGGAGGGTCAGGCTGAAGACCCAACCACCACAGTCCAAAAATCTAAATGAATTTCAGAAAGAAAACAACCCTAAACTTGGGATCCATTCGCAGTCCTTAATAGGTATGTTATTTCCCTGCTCCACTAACCCTTCAAATAAACCGATGAGCTGAAAGAGCATCTCCGCCATCCAACATCTGGGTATGCTATAATTAAACCATGACGTACGTCAAGAAATGGGCCAATCATGGTGGCCCTGGCTATTAAAAAAAAATAACAATAAAGGCAATGTTCTAAAATCTATTTTGCAAGATATAACATCAAACTAGAACTCAGCATCGTCACGACTTCATTGGCCTCTTACCCAGCCTCCACTGTGGCAACATCAGCACTGACTTAGAACAGCATGGAGCCAACTCTCTCTGCATGCATGGATCCATGTGGCCTACTACCTGAATGTTCACACAGAGAGCCTCATCCTGAGCATACAGAGACCAACACATTCACAGTAGAGGGAAGAGCAGCAGGAGAGCCAGGTTCAGCTTCCCACAGTATTAACACTCCAGTCCATGCACGTGTGTGCTTGGGTAGGGAGCAGCTGACTCCAGGCTCAGCCTGGGGAAAAAACACTGAGTAAGGAGGACGAGGTTCACAGATTAAAAAGAGAAAGGTAAAGAAAAGAACAAAAGAGACAATGGCAGGCCTCGTTTGTGTTCGTTCAGCACTTGCATTAACACTGATCCTATTGTCCAGGAACGACAACTGCCCCAGTGTTACCATCTGCAAGTGGGTGAGTGTGCTAGACAAGACAACAGTTATGGTCAAGTAGAACTCCTGACAGACCATGTGGAGGGCTGCCTTTAAACATTTAGATGCTTTATTGATTGTGGTAACGATGGAGGGTAAGCTGAAACAGGTGGTGCAATGTCCGCAAGTGTAAAAGGAGGCATGATTATCAGGAACAGTTGGGGTGGTTCACAGGCCGTTGCTGTTGCGATGTGTGAGCGGCGGTTTGGACAGTTCCACAACGCCGGCACGGCCCTTGCCGATTACTTTGGGAGCACGACGCAGCAGCTTCTGAGCCTCTGTGAATGCTTCATTTAACTCCTTCTTCCATTGTACAAACTCTGGGTCACTCTATCGAAAAAAGTGAAAAAAGATAAGCTTTTTAAAAAAAAAAAAGCACACACACACACACACACACACACACACACACACAGTAGAAAATAACACCTACTTCAAAATATTACCGTTTTCTTGTTTTTTCAGCCAGAAATTAAATATTTTTCCAGCTGTATTTACTCAGTGCAACTTACAACACTCATGTGAAATATTTAACACCAACAGTTCAGAAATGCACACGTTTGTTTATTTATTTTTATATTTATATATATAAACTCCTAGTGTACAGTTAAAGACTGTAATAGTGTCCTGGTTTTCAGCACACAGGAGGTTATCCTACCTCACACTGCAGGACAAACTGCTTGCCCCCTTTGATCCGTAGCAGGATGCATTTCTTATCCTTGATCTGTGTCTCCTCAACAGTCACAATCTGCTCCATTGTCAACAGGTTTTGCTGCAAAGAGGACAAACTAATTAGTAATTACAAAAAATAACTACATCACTATTTAATAACATAGTGGTGTCCCAAGAGGGAAGGATGGAACGGGAGATCGACAGGTGGATATGTGCAGCATCTGCTGTAAAGTGGAGCTTGTACTGGTCCATCGTGTTGATGAGGGAGCTGAGCCAAAAAGCAAAGCACTCAATTTACCAGTCGATCAACTTTCATACCCTTATCTACGGTCACAAGCTTTGGGTTGTGACTAAAAGAACCAGATTTAATAGCAAATATAAGCTGAACTGAGCTTCCTTCGCAGGTTGGCAGCTTTCCCTCAGAGAAAAAAAAAGGGGTGAGAGGCCATCCGAGAGGAACACAGAGTAGAATGTCTTGTTAACTGTGCTTTTGATTCAGGCATGATCCAGTCAGATCCAACACTGCACAGTTCAAGTACAGTATATACTTAACAGTAATTCCACGACTTTAAGTTGAATGATTAGGTAGCCTCACATGGCAGAGAAGGTGAATAATAATATTCAATGAGAGCAAGTGGAATCATTTTTATTCCATCCTCTTATTATTGTACTCAAATTCTTGAAAATTAAAAAACAACAACAAAAAAACCCCCATATACTTTACAAGAGACCTGGTCGATTTTAAGTGCTGAAAACCAGTCAACCTCAAAGTTTCAGAACTGATTCCAGACAGTAAAAAGAAAATGCCTTCTGTGGATATACTGTATGCAGGTAAGGCACACCTAGCATCATGCAGTTTAGATAATAAGAATGTTTATTTTTTATTTTTTAAAGGCCCAGTCTTGCATTAAAACATTTAGTCATGTTTTTGTTGCTAATAGGTCATGGTGACTTAATAAATCAAACCTTTCAGTTCTAACATTTATCACAGCTGTGTGTACTGTGATATTTGAGTTAAATTTTGCGTTTCCACAGCTTTCAAACAGGCTAAATCAGGTCAAGAGGTACGTGAAACGTCACACTTGATGACATGTTGACATGAAAATATGTCCAGTATGGCTGAAAACGGTCCTCACGCAAGGAAAAAACGGAAAACCAGAGACATATGCTTAATGGAATTTTGTAGCAAGTCCACCGATGATGGTTTTAAGGTTGATAAGGTTCCTGCAAGAGGACTGGATCCCTGAATAACAACCACAGGGTCCAGACAGGCTGGGAACCAACTCCGAGGAGACTCGATTAACTAACTCAGCTATACATACAGTATATATAAAGGCTTCAGAGTCGATTCCGCCCCGTGTGAGGAAACGACTCATGTTCCAGAAGCGTCGTTAACATTAATAAGAGATCTTAAGGTCATTTAATATTTCATGGATAATTAAATTACTTTAACAAATTGCAATGAGCTGTAACATGCATTTATACATGCATCTAAAATAATAATAATAAAAAGTTTAATATATAATATATACATTGTACTGTACCCTTTATGTAGCTACTAATTTTTATAGATGCTTGAGTAGATTTAAATCCGCTATATGTTTATGCACAGTATAGCGATGTGATATATTTACATATGTTGGTTTGTGTGTAATTAAGTAACACAGTATGGG
>JBCNYG010000008.1:12157035-12169804 GCA_039654305.1 Porochilus rendahli | reverse complement strand
GAGAGAGAGAGAGAGAGAGAGAGAGAGAGAGAGAGAGAGAGAGAGAGAGAGATTTACCATGGTAAGTGTCATGCGGTCAATCTCATGTTTATCTTTGGTCTTGTGTTGCCGGAATGGACTGTGCCTGTAAGAAAGCCAAAGGATCTGAATTTGGAGGTAATGGAAAGGACCTCTGCGTTCCTCAGTGAACATACCCATCATACCCCTCCCCATTAGATCACTCACTTCTCTTGCTCCCTACTAACTGCTAGACAGAACCCCCCCGCCCACTATGAAGTCTGTGAGCTGACCACCTGTGTTGAGAGCCGACATTTAAACTACACTCCCCACATCAAATGGGTTTGAGAGACAAAGTAAACTGCAGACAGTGAGAAAAAGAAACAGAGGTGCGTAGTGAGGTATTCAGGATTTTGGTGTAACATCAGAGAAATGCTGGTTCTTACCCTCGCAGGAGTTTAAACAGCATGCAGCCCAGTGAAAACCAGTCAGCACTGCTATCATATGCAGTCCCTTTCTGCAGAACCTCTGGTGCCATATAGCCATGGGTTCCCCTACAAAACCACACATATATTCCCCATCACTCCATGCAAAATGGAAACATTTATTCATCCCATAGTGCAACACACACTTGACTTTTTTTAAAAGATATTCACAGGGTTCTTGATAATGTTCCGTTGCAACTGTTGTGAGATTAATATAATAAAATCTGCCATTCTCCAGAGCCCACACTGCAAGAATAAATTTTTAAAGTAAAAAAGAAAAAGAGGAAAACAAAACATATATATCAGAAAAGTTTGTATTTTTATAAGGTTACCAAGATACACTGTTTCATGTAGACCTTGCTGCATGTGTTATGTCTTTGTGCTGGTGTTGCTGTGAAAGTGTTACGAAACCAGAGCAACAAATCAATGACCCAGAGATATATCAGAAAGGATAAAGACCAAAGAATCACCAGAACGGATTTTTAAAGCCTGAGGGATGTCTGCTGCTTGATAAGTACATCCATTGTGGATTTAATAGCTGCACTGGCTGTGTCTAGCTAGCTTCTATGGGTACACAGCATGGTTAGCACACCAGCGCTGCACGACGACCATACCCATGATATGTGGACCATACACAGCACAGCATAAACACAGTTAATCTATTTCTCTCTTTCTTTCTCTCTGACCACATGCACAGCTCTACCTCTGCCACTATGAAACAAACACACAAACACAGCTACTCACTCTTTTTTCTTTTGATGGAAAGCCAATAAGTAGTGCAATTACAGCCAGAAAAAATTACCAGTGGCAAGATTTGAACAGAAACCTGGTAGATCTTCCATGGAATATAGAATACTGATCATAATTCAAGCTCATCCACCTGACTGCTCATAAAGAACCCAGTGACAAAATGGGGGCGGCGATGGGGTCTTGGATTAACATTTAGGGGATCAGATATAATGGCGTACACACTCCAAACACTTTATTAGGAACACCTGTGCACCTTATTAGTCCTGCAGTTATTTATTCAACCAAGCAAGTGGCAGAACCCCCTAAAACAAAAAACAAAACAAAACACCACACAGAGACAGTCCAACAACTTCGCTTAATTACCTCATCTGTTAGAATGATCTGAGTGATCGACAGTGGCATCAGGGTTAGTGCCAGACGGACTGATTTGAAGATTTCCTCTGATCTCTCTGGATATTTAACATTACAGTCTATGTTTAACTCAGAAGAGCACAATAAAGACAAATTCTTCCTGTGAGCATCAGTTACGCAGACGAAAACACCTTGTTGAGTTTATAGTTACTGATGAATAACCACGCTGTACAATAGCGAGTTTGTCGATGGACAGCAAGTGGTGAGCAGAAAAGCGCCAAACACTGGGATACGTCAGCAGGAGAACATGAGACCAAACAGAAAGCTGAGGCTACAGTGCGAAAAGGCTCACCAAAACAGGACAACTGAAGCCTGGAACAAGCCTTGAGTCCTACTGAGACGCAGAAGCAGCAGCGTCTGAGGGAACAGTTCAGGATGGAGGTGCTGTAATGTAGGAATGGTACACTGTAGGCAAGTTAATACCAGTCATCGCTGGAACACCACAGCCCATTTAAGTATCTGCATGGCCATAATATCCCAACCTTCCAAGGGTCTCTTCTTACAGCATGTTAATGCACCAGGCCACAAAGAAACACTCATGTCATACCACTTTCATGAACGACTTATACAATCAATCAAAGGCTTTCCAGTTAGTAGATCTGAATCCAAAAGAACATCTTAGGGATGTGGTAGGACCGAAGAAAAATCTACAAGGATTTCATGAAGCATTGGCGTCTCTATGGACTTAAATCTCAACCGAATATTTCCTTCTTGAATATTTCCACTTCTTGTGGAATTCTTATCCATGAAGAGATTGGGTACCTCCGGAGACCAGCATGAGGGCCCACCCAGCATTTGCATAGTGATGTGTGTGCACATTCAGAACCTTGCTTACATCAAAGTAGGTAAGAGTGCTCTTCATGTAGGAGCTGAATAAATATTAATCCTGGGGTCTGAGGGGTTAATTAAAATACTTTATGAAAACTCACACACTGGCATGGGGTTTCTTCTTCGAGAAATCACAGGCCAAACCCAAGTCAGAGATGCGGACATGACCGTGTTCATCTAAGAGGATGTTGGCAGGCTAAGAAAGAGAAAATAAATAATTTAAGCTCATTATTCTCAAGATACACATAAATAGACAATTTTATGACAGTAATTAATGCTGAGATAAATATAAACCTCACCCCAACCTTAACCTCAGAAATTTAAATGTTAAGGTCACTTTTTAATTATTTACTTTTTTAAAATACATACACACCCCACTTTCTTCTTAATATAGTCCCATATGATTAGGGAGAAAATTCCTACCCCCTACAGTGTACAAGATGACCTTTGCATCCACACTCACAGCTGAGATCAAGATGATGTGAGAAAAGTTAAACTACTTCTATGCATGTCCAAAGACCCGTAACATGAAACATATCACAGACATAAATAAAATCAAGATTCATTATATTACAGATATATGTTATAGAATTTTGTTTTGTTAAGTAGAGCATCTTGGTCTTGTCCAGCATTATGACGGGATATTTGGGATAATAAAATGTCTGTATTCAAGTTTCAATTCCAAAGCTAACATGAAACTGCCCATTTACGGGGGAAAAATATCTCGTAAAAAAGCCACAGTTTGTAACCAAATTCTTTTCTTGCTGATCATTTTCTATTAGTCAGTCAGTCTCTATTTCATGAACAGAAATACCCCACTAGAAACAAAGACTAAGGCTTTTCTGTCCTGCATTGTTAGCATTAGCAAGTTATCATAAAATCCATCTCGGCAGCACCACTACACTAACAAAATTTAACAGGTGTCAAAGGTTTGAACAAGTAAAATAGCTGATGTTTAAAAGCTGGTTTGTCGAAGGTTAGGATGGGGTTTGGGTGACAGAAGGACAACCCATTTGGCCCTTCAGAAAAATGAGACTGAAGAGACACGTGTGCATACGGCTGGAACAAAAACATGCTGCAATCATCGCTCAGTTAGTCTTCCTGACTTACTTTTTGTCAGCACTGATTCTGATTTCATAATTTTTTTTTTTTTTTTTTTTGCAGAAGATCATCAGTAGCAGACAGTGATTTGTTACTTGATACAGCTTTATATATCTTTAATACCAGCTTTTAAAGCATTTGTCTTTAGGTGATACAGAGCAAAGATAAGGATGATTTCTGGAGAAAAATAAATAAATAAAAGGCTTCAGAAAAAGACACCTGAGGACAGAGTCAGATTGAAGCTTTCTTACCTTAAGGTCACGGTAGACAACAAAACGATTGTGCATGTGCTCCAACCCCAGGATAATTTCTGCTGCATAGAAGCGCATTTCCTTCTCACTAAATACTCCATGTTGAGAGAGATGATAGTGGAGATCCCCACCTAAAACATCAATCCATGTATAAGAATTGATTTCCTGATTGTACAAAAAAATATCTATATATAATCACAAATATGTTAAATTTCACAGTCTGGAAGGAAACAGCTGTCAGGGAAGCTTCATGTGCTTTTTTCACGGGTATGGCAGCAAGTTTCGTGCTAACTGACCAAAGACGAACTCACTTCCGGGAAAACACATCAGGTTCTTACATCAGGATAACAAAAGGCAAAGACCCAAAGAGTAATTACTAATAACTTGCTTTTCTTTAGAGCACCCAGAGTGGTATCAAATGGGTAAAACCGTTCAAGGTCATTTCACTACTTCAAATTTAGTTGTTATGGGCACTTGAACAATAAAATCAGGGTAGTAGCACAAATCATTGGGTGAAATTTCACAAGTTTTCATCATATGATTCTAGAAAATTGCTTCACTTCCTGTATGGCGAATTCCTCCATCAAAAAAAAAAAAAAAAAACAAAAAACGCAAAACAGGAAATGGCAACATATTCAGACTTCAGAAACAAAACCAGTATGACTTCAAATGACAATTTTAGACCATTGGTATGAAAAGTAACAAGAAGGAATCTTCTTTCTTATTGCAGCATCTCCACAATGGACAGATATAAGGAGTGATAAAACAAGGCAATATTTTCTGGAACTCCTTTGCTGCCACTTAGATAAAAGAAAAGAGAATCAGTATCCCGTTATAATGTGGAAAGATTGTTATAAATTGTTCATGTTATACTGAGATACAAAACAACCACATTATAACAATATGACATTCATCATGTTAGGATGTATAAAATTTTTTCAGGTTTTAAGAATAAATTTGTGACTTAACAACAAACTTCTATTGTTGTAATAAAAAGTCAAAATAAAGTATGGTTGGAACCTGATACTACCTAATCATATATTAATGCAGTAAATATACTGTTAGAATGTGATAATTGTCAGATGCGCATGAACATATACTGTGATGGCATTAAAGGTGTGATGTAACGTTTCACGTTATAACGCGATACTGATCTTTTCTTTTACCCGAGTGGCAGCAATACGCCGCCAAACCATTCATCAGGAAAAAAATAAAAAAGAAATTAAAGAAAATTAAAATAATTTAATCACATACACTTCATATTTAGTATCACTAGCTGTGTGTGTGTTTCAGTATAAGTTGTTGACATTTTCAGTAAGATTTTTGTTTCGAGTTTCATTGAGGGGGGTCCTGGGGAACAGTTAATGAGAGTGGAGCCAGTTAGAACCAGAGGGAAGCTACTGTACACATACAGGTTAAGTTTTTAAATGTTTCACTGGATGTCTGTAATTAACATCTTCATTAGCACAATCCTAAAGGGAATTAACATCCTGCTCAGGGAGATATGAGAAGCAGAGTACAGCCCAGCATTATAAAAAATAGTAACTTACCGTTCATCAAGTCCAGGATGAAACACAGCTTATCAGGGGTATGGAACGCATATGTCATACACACAATAAATGGACAGTCCTGGAGAGACAGAGAGGGACAGAGAGGGACAGAGAGGGACAGAAAAAGAGAATGTGAAAGAGCAAGAGAGGGGAAGTAGAGAGAAACAGTGAGAGAGAGAGAGGGAAAGTGAGAGGGAATAGAGAGAAAGAGTGTGTGCGCGAGTGTGAGAGAGAGCAGAGAAATAATATCCGAACCAGCAGTCAGCGGAGGGAGAGAGAGAGAGAGGGAGAAAGGGAGAGAGATTTTGGTCAACAGTCAGGAGTAATAAAATTAATACACTACACTGTTGCATGTGGGAGAAAAGTGGATGTATTGCACATGATTGCGTGGAAGCAGGTAAACCCACCCCTGTGCTGACCAAAGACAGCATGATTCTCTCATTGAGTGCCAGGGTCTCACCCTGCTTCATCTTAATCCGCTTCTTATCCAAACACTTCATGGCGTACCTGGCAGACAGAAAGCAGCACAGTGATGTAAAAATGCACAATATATTCAGTTTACTTTCTGCATCCACCGTTTCCAAATTCACACTTTATTCCATACTCACATTTTTCCTGTGTCTGCCTTCCTACAGCCATACACCTCTCCGAACCCACCCCTACCAATGATCCGATGAACACTAAAATCGTTCATTGTTAACTACATGGAGACACACAGAGCAGGTTAGGACAAGTTACTACAGAAACCAACAAACGATGCTGTCAGATTGGCATATCAGTGAACATTCACCTTCTCTGCTGGGACTTACACCCAGAAGCAAAACCCAGCAGAGGAAATGCCACTTCCCCTTATTTATAAAGTGCCTCATCACTTTATAAATTAGTTTGCAGGTTCAACTTCTTACAATCTCAAACATACAACAGAAAACTTACATGGATATTAAGCTCTACATTCTTCCACTGGCAGAAACGGGTAAACTTGTCACTACAGGAAAGAAAAACAGGTTTCAATGACAAACAAGGATAATGCAACAGGAAAAACAAGGTTGTAGTAACAAAAAACATTCAATCACACCTTTCTATGAACTTCTGAAAGATCTTTCCTCTCAGGCTGTCACAGATTTCAACAATGTATGGCTTAAAAAGGAAAAAAAAATGATGAGGAGATTTGTCATAAAATACCACAAACACAGCCTGGAAAACTGCTCGATTACTGTAAACAGAACATTACTTTTACACACAGCTTTACATCTGAAAATAAACTTTAGACATGAAAGCATGCACTTCAGCTACTAAATTAAAATCAGAACTTTTTGCTCTTTTTAAAGGGGCTGTATTATAGTTCTCTAAAGAAAGACGGGCTCACATTAACGGCATTATCAAACACCACAGCCATTAATATAAGGGTCATTCCATGTGAACTCACTGAAATTAAGGAAGGTCAGTTGCTTGACCATCTCAGAATCTCAAAACTTTGTAGGAATGATCTTTGGCATCAGAAACTGACATCTGACTTTTTTTCGTTTGCTGAAATTCCAACATCTTCATTTTTTTGCCCAATGGACATTTTCAATAAATCCCTTGCAAGCTGGAAACTGAACAAGAGCCCATGTTCAGGTGTCTATATCTCTGGAAATACATGTCCCAGTAACTTCAAATTTTCAGCAGATACCGAGATGTTTCTGATGAATAGAGAGAATGCAGCAAATGCTGGCAAACAAGCCTCAGTTTTTTTTTGCTTAAGACCTCTCAAATTGAGGATTTGTTCAAAAATTGCAAAGTGGAATTTCGAAAGATTTAGGAAAAATATATCTCTCATATATAGGATACATATATCCGAATGGTATTACCAATGTTTAAAAAGCTGTAGTTATGGGGTATAAATTGGAGTTATGGCAAATCAAAGTGTTAAAAAAATAATAATAATAATTTTCAATTGGACAGATACACATCTTGAATCATGGGTAGGTAAAAGATGGACGTAATCTACTCGTGTGCCAAGTTTCAATATCTTTCCATAATGCCTTCATGTTAAAATATTTAATCGAATAATTCAACTCACTGATTGCAGACAAAGCAACTTTATTGAAAAGATTTGAAAATCATACAAGGGCATTTATTAACTCATGTATACAATAAGCTCAGAACAGATAAAAAAAAAGTTTCAAGTTTTTGTTACTAGACACAAACTTTAGTCGGGACCCAGTGTGTGCTGCTGACCTGCACAAGTTGGTCTATGTGGTAACTGTTTGTATGGGGAACGGCTTTTGTCCTCCGTACGCTTGAGGCCTCTCACAAAGAGGTTACGACATTCTATAAAACAGCTGGTTTTTAGTAAGTCAATCTTTTCAGGCCAACCTTAAAAATATTTTGTTTAGGGTAACCCTGCCTACTGGCAGAAAATTCTCCCAAAAACCCCTGCTGAAACATTTTTGTTGATGGCTGGTGAAATGCCAAATTTGTAAAAATGTTTGTCAAACTACATCACAAAATTTGTTATTATTTTTATAATAAACAGAATTTTTTTTTTTGACACTGGCCCCCATAGTCCAAAAATGAATGTACACAAACATGTAGGGTCAGGAGTCAAACTTTTGCATGAATTCATTATGGAAGGACATTGAAACTTGGCACACAAGTAAATTATACTTCCATCTTTTACTACCCTAAATTTCATCAACCCACCCATGATTCAAGATGTTTAATAAGCACATTTTTAAAACACATGAATAATAAATGGTGTTTTAAAAAGCAATCAAAACTAGGCATGTTCTGCAAAACATTTTCTCACCACTGTTCAGATGTTTATCCGGCAATATACATTCTGAATGTTATTAAACGGTTAATATTAATTGCACATGTGTTGGAAAGGGGAACACATTACACCTGATAAAGTCATAAACACTACCTGTATTTTAAAATGATGTTGGTGTCTCTCACCTGAAAGAGTGATGGAGGCACCTGTTTTTTAGCCAGGTGAGACTGGACATGGTCCACGGCCTTCTTTGAGAAAGGCTACGAGACACAAAGACAGAGTACTGCATGGATATATGAAGGTGAGATTCAAACCTCAAGAGAGTCATTAGCACATCAGAAACCTACACACCCCCACCCTATTTTCCTCTTTCTTTAAATAACTACCGAAGTGCATGAAAAGTTCCAGAGTTTGTTGTTTTAATTTCCAATATTCATGATTTTTAAAAACCTTTCCCTCTTATGAACTATTACACTTCTTCTTTGATCATTGTTTTGTAGAAAGATTTGAGTCTTTATGGATGTTGCTTTGCTGCATGACCCTTTAAGACCACCGTCACACCGTCCAGTAGGCAACTAACAAAGCTCAACTCCAAGATCAATGCGTGATATAGTCCATAAGGTCTCAAAGGAAACGTACAAGCAACTAAAGGCCTCACTCACATTGCCTAACGTTAATGTTCATGAGTCAACCATTGGAATACTGAGCAAATGCAGCATGCATGGCAGAGTTGCAAGAAGAAACATACGCTTTCCAAAAAGAAAATGGCTGCCCTTCTACAAATTGTTAAAGATAACATGGACAAGGGAGAAGGCTTTTGGAAAAATTCTATCGATGGAAGGGACCAAAATAGAACTTTTTCCGTTTTAAAGAAAACAATTATTTTTTGGAGAAGGAAAACACTGCATTCCAGCACAAGAACCCTATTCAATCTGTGAAACATGGTGGCAGTAGTATGACGGATTGGGTATCATGAATTATTGCACAAGGGGGTCTGAAAGCAAAGGACCTTATACTTGTGCCTCAAGTGGACCCAAGTGGATTCTTTTCTCTCATCATATACTTTTAAGAAAATCTGATGTTTGAAACCCTATTTATGCAGAAATATAGAAAAATCTAAGGAGTTCACAAACGTTCAAGGAAAACTACATAAGTAAGAGTAAAAACTTATACACCAATAGAACCCGAGGTTGTTTAAATGGTGTTTCTGGCAATAAACTGTAAAGGAACTTTATTTTTTGCTCTGAAAGTGTTGATAATTTTGTTTAAGTGGCTTCTTCTTTTGACTGTCAGGTTGTGGTCTCACATGTGAACATGACAGAAGCTCCTTCATTATGTAGCCATCATATATCTGTCGACTGCGACTTAGTCTCTCCTCCTCAGAGTCCAACTTCTCATATTCTTTAATCTGAAAAGAAAAAACAAGTGTGAGGAAAGTAAAATCCAAATACTGTAACCTGGCAGAGTTATAATCAGGCTGGGTGGAGCTTTCACCATGTCCATGGTCTGGTGGATACTGTTGCCTATTGCCTGATTACAAAAACACTGCACACATAGTGTTTATATTAATACAATAGATAAGGCATTAAAAAAAGCTGCACAGTATCTTTCAAAGTAATAAACACGTTGGACCCTCTGTCCTTCAGTTGTGCAGCACTTAATAAATAAATGTGTGTGGTCTTGTCAAAAGTCTGTACTGCTGGATCTTCAACACAACACGATCATTTAAAAGCATTTAGGATATTACAAGCAAAATATTTGTACCATCAACTATTGTTTTCCAAAAAGGCCAAAATGAAACCCAGCTGATGGGTAAACACAGTTATATGCGATTATTGGTTTCCACGAAAGTCCAGGTAGCTGTGGCATAAAGGTTTGTGACTGAAAGACCGCTGGTTCAAGGCAGTGGGGAGAGGAAGCAGCGCATTCCCCTTTCTGAAAGCAACACAAAATCGATACGTCAGTACGGTGGGGTTTCAAGATGCATGATTGACTTCATGTGCCATCACTATGTAGCAAGGGAAAAGATTCTGTGGACACTGTTGACCGTAATGCAGGTCTTCGGATGTACCACTCTATCAAAAACTGGATGTCTGCACGTATGAAGAGTGGCATGATTTGACTCAAACTAAAAATTAACTAAGTTGAACTGAAATTGCAGACCAGTTTCCCTCCGGTGGAATTCCTTTAGGACTCTTTTTACAAGTTTCATATTTGCTGCAGTTTCACATTCAACTTTGTTTCTCTTTAACAAATTGCTGCACTTTACACACTGAACAGCATTAAATACATCACTAACAGAAAATGCTAACACTAACTGCTGGTTTAAGAGCTCTGGTTAAAAACAAACAACTAACTAACTAACAGTAATTACATTTACTACTGAATCAATCAACTGGTTTGTAGGAGAAATACCGAAGCTTAAGTTTATTACACCTGCTGAAGATTGTAACGCTGTTCCTTTAGAGAAACCTCATAAGCATCAGTTTAGATGGACTGTGTGAAAAATCGGTCCCCTCCCCTCATGTATTCTAGGTACTAATGTCAGTGTGCACAATACGAGTTTAAGAAAACTTGCTGTTAAGTTGAAATAAAGACTCCATACTGTAAAGTATAAATGCATGTCTGAGAATTGACAATTCACACTCTGAACATACAGAATGTCACCCCCCACCCACGGTGCTGTATGAGCCTCGATTTGTGTTTCTGTTTTATTAATAATTAATCTGTTGTGTTGTTTTTTTTTTTTTTTTTTTACTACTCCTGACCATCACCAAACAAGTCAGCAATACATGACAGCCAATCAACTCCGTCTTAGTGGGTTTCTCGTGACATGGACCAAAAGATCTAAGGCATTCTCTGTCCAGGAACTCCACTAAGAACAGGCGGAAATTGCCCAGTTTTGCCCTCTGGATTAAAGAACTGGATCAACCAAAGATGAAAAAAAAAACATTAATTTAAATATATAGATATAAATAGTGAGAGAGAAAGAGATTCATCTTACCTCTTCATAAAACTTGAGCTGAGGAACTGCCTCGTCTATTTCATTCAGGCAGAAATCCTTGAACAGGAGGAACCCTGAAAGAAAACCATCGGTTGTATAAACGATTGGAGCGTAGATACAAAGTGCGTTATAAGGTGAAGTCACCACAGGTCTACAGCTCCTGCTGGCTGCATGCTGTAAATTTTTTTACCCCGCCAATCCCCATGTCTTTCAGAAACCATTATCTTTCAAAGTGGAGCTGGAGCCTTCCTCCAGCCTTAGAATGTGGCCTTTATCACATGAAAAGGGACTATTTTTACACAATGTGATATACAGCATATGCCAGTCTCATATACTTTGGGTGAGTCATGTGATATGAATTGTTTAAACAAACAAGAAATGAGAAGTGTTTTCACTTTGTTAAATAAAACTAAACTGAAATATGGTGGATTCCTGCAGTCTGCTTTACTGTTCAAAATATGTAAAAAAATTTTTTTTACAAGTTCGCTAATGAGCCAAATTTTATTTCAATTTAGGTTTTAAAGCAAACTAGTAATTTTTTTATCAAATACTGATTTGGACAACTAGGATTAGGACTAGGAACTAGGACACCGAAGTTGTAGAACATACAAGTCTGCCTGTAAAATTTAGGTGGTGAAAATTAATTATCAATATAAATCCCTTTGGCAGGAAAAGATTGAAGAGGGACACACAGGTGTGCATTATACCGCCGTTATCTTTTTAGACTGCATCATACAGCTCACAATGCATGTTAAATCCAACCCTTTTAAATAATTTTGTCTCATTTACAGTACTTGGCAGACACTCTCATCCAGAGTGACTTACATTTATCATTTTCATACAGCTAAGCAATTGAGGGTTAAGGGCCTTTCTCAAGGGCCCAACAGCGGCACACAGGGTGCACTGTGGCTTGGTCACCTGACCTTCGGATCACTAATCCAGAGCCTTAACCACTTAGCCACCAATCCCCTCGAACAAGCAAAAACAGACAAGGAGAGAAAGCATCACAGAACTGTGGAACATGACAACCTGTTCATTTGCAGAAATAAAAAAAAGGTTTAAACTATTTTAGACACTGGGTTTTTTTTAAACATTAATTTATTATTCAGGCTAAAGAGTGTCAATGACTCAACTGAACATTTGGTAAAAGCCTTCTGGTTTAGTCAGTTGCAAAGCTTCCATATTATCCTAGATTAATACCAGTAAATACACTTTTTACAAAAAAAAAAATATATATTATGCATGTTTCCACAAAACAGCCCAGAGAAAGCAGCCCGTATCTTCAATGTTTCTCTTCCCACCACTCCTGAATATTGATGTTTGTTGATGTGAATTTCGCAGTTTTTAATAGATTTCTTCCACTGAATGGGTTCATGTGAGATTTCTGTTTTCCCAATTCAAGTCATGTGACCAGGAGGCTAACTCATTTTATTGCGTAGTCGGATTAGACATATTTTTGCTATTTTAAAGATCAGTTGTAAGCATAAACCAAAACAGTTCCCTTAAATAAAAAAATCTGATATTTCCTTTTTTTTTTTTTTTTTTTTTTTTTTTTAAGAGTCAAGTTTTTTTCTTCAACTTGCAAAATGTGCCAAATTCTCAAGTTCTGTTTTTCCCTTTAACCCCCCCCCGCCCAC
>JBCNYG010000008.1:12035529-12049495 GCA_039654305.1 Porochilus rendahli | reverse complement strand
GGACAGTCGTACTAAGCATTTCACTACATATTGTACTGTGTATAATTTGTATGTGACAAATAAAATTTGAATTTGAACTTGAATTTGATGAAAACCGTTTTATGTTTTTTCTTTTGACGACTCATGATGGTCAAGTTGAAAAATGCTTTTGTATGTTTTCTTTTTTTTAGGTCATAATATTTTACATATTGTTGCTGTCCAATGAGAAACAGTGGAATTGTATATGTTACCCCAGTCACAGAAATTATACAAACTTTATCCAGTTAAAGTCTCCCACTAAAATAAAAAATATTTCTGTGAAAGTAGAAATGCGAAACATGTAAACAGCATATCACTGTAATTGTTAACAGAAGAAATCATGTCCAGGTTAATAGGGGTTCTAAAATTAGCAAAAAGAGTTTCTGAAAAATTACAAGTTAAACATTTAAATAACCTTTTCACAGAATTGTATATATTAAAATCATGCCCAGGTGAATATGTTTGTTTTGATGCGTAAACCCATAATACCATACAGAATGCACTGTTTACAATATTAAAAACATTTTAGTGGACAGAGATATCTATCATAACTACAACATCTATGCAGTCATCCAGGGGCTGACTGACTAAGACTGTCATGCCACAGTGAGAAGGTTTGAGGCTTGAATTTTGGCCAGGGGGTTTTCTGTGTGGGGTTTAAGAAATGCAGTGAATTACCAGAATTTATTAGGGATGATGCATGATGGATTCATCTCCAAAAAAAAGTAAGTGGCAATTTGGTCCTGGCTCTTTCTTGTGAATAATAGTTACCCAAACTAAATATGTTGATCAGATGCATAATAATCAGATGTCTAAAAAACATAACAAGAAATCTTAAATTCCTCTGTTCTGGGACTCTAATGCTGCTTAAGTCTTTCTTGCATTGTAAAATATGCAACTTGTTTATTGATAAACAACAGCAAAAGGAAGCAACTTAGTTGTGTGCATGAACATATTATTATTTAATAGTCTTTTCAGCAGCCTAGCAAAATATATCACAATCCAATAATATAGGCACAGGTATTATAATTTAGGTCACCAAATGGGGCCCAATAATATGTTTTATTAAACAGGCAGCTTTAAATTTATCAATATCTTTAATATCATTTGTGACTTTTCCAAAAATGTCAATTTGTACAAAATAGTTGAATTATATACATCTTAAGAAACAAATTAAATACTTTTTAGAAGTTTATTATTAATATCTCACAAACAAATAGCAAGGCAAAAATAACAAAAATAACAAATTATAACATTTATAAAAGTGGTAGTCATTTTTAAATTACTCAGCGTCTAACAGATCTGGAGAATGATCACATAGTAGCAGCTGTTCCCAAAACTCCCGTTGAGTCACTGGCATCAAATTACAAATCTTCCATGCTGTAAGCCTTATTCATCAAAATTATAACAAAATAAAGGCTTGAAATATTTCACTTTGCATATAATGAGTGATGCCAGCATGTAATTAAGTTGAATTACTGAAATAAATCAACCTTTGCACGATATTCTAATTTTGAGAGTTTCACCTGTATTAACAGTGGTCAGTACAAGGCTATCAACACTTGTGCTATGGAGAAACATTTGTTGCACAAATTGTCAATAATTATAAAATAATTTATCATTGTTTTAATTTTTACAAAATGTAAATAATTTGGACTAAAATAGACATATGTTTGTTACTTGCTTCTATTTAATATTGTTTTTGTTCTAAAAAAAATTAAAAAGCCATCCATAAAGATGTAACTTACTTCCAGTGGTCTTGCTTCCTTTTGGCATTGTAATACGAACAAAGTGTGTCACTTACTTCTTTTTGGCATTGTAGAGCAGCACTGTATACTGAGGTGCAGCTCATTTATACTGGGGCACTGCTCATTTATACTGGGGCAGATGCACCCCTCATTTTCACCAGTATACTAGATTCTGTGAATTGTGTGTTTTATCTGTTATTGATATAAAATTATCTGTTTGGAATTACAGGAGCTTGCAGAAATTTGATTTCCACTTTCTCTGCTACTACCGGCAATTAACTATGCTTTTATATGATGTGGAATTTGTCATTAGTATAAGCACACCTTTGTGACTCACATTTATAAAGAGTAGAAGCACCTGTAGAGGTGCACGTCTGACCACGTTATCTCAATTCAATTCAAAAATTTTTTGTCACATACAAATTATACACAGTACAATATGTAGTAAAATGCTTAGTATGACTGTCCACAAATGTGAAGAATATGCCACTAACAGCAAGAAGAAAGGATAATAACAATAACTATAACTAAAACCATTAAAAGGATTTTACAGTTATAGGTCAATATCAATATTAAGGTGGAAAAATTGAGAAAAAAGAAAATATATAGAATAAAATAAAATACAAATATAAAATAAAATATAGGATACAAGATATATATAAAATGAAATATAATGAAATATGATGCTGTGGCGGTTTTTCCAAGTAATTGTCTGTCTGTAAAGTGTGTGTGTGCAAAGTGAACCTGTCGCTTCATTTCCCAGTGTGCATTTTCCACGTTGTAGCTGAGCTATCTGCTGGGAACCATGCCATTGGGCTTATTGAGAAGATGCCGCTGCTTTGCAGGATTTTCAGATGTCAGCACCCTGACCTGTCACTTGGCTTTGTTGCTTCACTGATTATGCTGGTTCAGGAAGCTTTGCAAGGGTCAGCGGAGTTCACTGGAGACTGTTTATACAGCTTATTTTTTTGTCTTTTGTGTTTATCGAAGTTGTCTTTATCAGTGAATGTGAGCATATGTGAAAATTTATTTCATTACTGTATCAGGTGGGAGAACTAGTTATTGTGTCTAACCTGTACTACATTGTATTTTTAATACACTTTACTGTATGTTTTATTTTCATTTATAATTTTGTTTAGTGTATTGGAGGCGTGCAACTGCGCAGTGTGCACGGCCTTAGCATGTCAGAGAACTTTGAGTTTTTGTTTATGTATTTTGATTTAGTTTATGCTGAGTGGGTGCTCAAATTGATTGTCTTTTTTCCTTTTTTAAAGAGCTGAGAGTCTGAAGTGAGGGAAGAAGCTCGGTTTCTGGTGGTTTTATTTTCTTCCTGAGTGCCATGTTCACCTTGTTGCACTGAATTAAACCTTTTGTAGCACTTGTGAGTTGGGTAATATATTTCTGCTTGAAATATATTTCTGCTTACAAAGATTTTGCCTCTCTCATTGATTGATGATTGGGTACTCGTTAAGGAAAATAACAAATTTCTCTGGGCGCAATTCTCAGAGTGGCGTGTTCTGTCTATATAGAAATGGCTTTCTCATACTCTCAGTAACGCTAATGCCACAAACTGGTGTAATCTTCAGAATATAATTGGTACATACTTCCTTTCTTTTGCCCGACATGATTAACTACATTTTATCTCACAGAATACACATCACCATGAACATTCATTGTTTGCTACTAGTTAAATAACTTACCTCTGCTTCATTCACAAATATACCTTAGGTGACGTGTTTACATTTGCAGCATTTGGCTGGTGCTCCTATCCACTGAGGTTTAAGGGCCTTGCTCAAGGTCCCAATAGTGGAGCTTGGTGTTACCATGGATTGAACCCCTGCTCTTCAGATCACTCACCCAGAGCCTTAACCACTGCCCAGTCCTGACCTGCCCTTCTCTGTTACACCTTGCTACAAAACACACAGGATTCGCATTAAACATTACCTTCCGGGCAAAGTCATTATATTACTTACATGCTTTTTTTAGTCGTCCTAATCACATTTTATTTTAAACTGACAAACATCATTAGTGATGTATGCAAATGTGGGTGGATAGCTCTGTCCCCTTGAGATATATATATATATTATATATATGTGTGTGTCTGTGTGTCTGTGTGTGTGTGCGCATACAGTTGTATTTCAATTTCATAGTCTCATGTTATATCTGGTGTGTTTAATTTGTGGTTTTAACAAAAATATTGCACTGAAAGTTTCTAAATAACAGCCGTTTTTCCATAATCCCTGCAAAGGTCTGTCAGTGATTACAAGTTTTGAATTTTTAACATATAAATAATATAATAAAAAGCAAAATAGACATATCACACAGTAATTTTATATGCACACTTAAGTGGTTATACAGTTACAGATCAATTAAAAAATTTTACTTGACTGTTGTCTTTGTCCTGATATACAAGCACAGGATAGGAATAATATAAATGAAGCATAGTTGGTAATATATCCCTTTTCATCATTTTAGTATTGGGCTTTTTCAGCTTGACCCATTACATCACAGACCCAAACATTTAATTAGCAGCAAAATACCATGTTGAGCTGTGATTTACTGTAAACTGATTTACAGCTCTGTACATTTACAGAGCTGTACACACAGAGATAATCTTTGATACACTATACATGCCCTCTCTATTCCCAGGTATGTAATTTGCTGAACTGCTTTATCCTACTAGGGTCATGCGGAGTGTGGAGCCTATCTTAGTCCATTGAAAGACCAATACACACACACTAATATTCGTAAACTATCACAGAAGTCACACTAAGTCAGAAATTATTAATTTTGAGTTACTGGTACCATTTTTTAGCTAATATCCTAAGCGTTAAAATGGTACCAACATTTTTAACAAAAGTTTCTAGTTTTGGAGTAACTAACCAGAACCTGGCATAATTTTCCAGACTTTTAAGCCTGCAACCCTGGAAAAATTGTGTAACCATTTCCACCCAACAGACACAAATGACTCACCTGATCTATTACAAATAGCTGAAATGCATCTCAATGAAGACAGATGGTAGGAGTAGTTACATCTGCATTCACCAACTAGCCTGCAAATGACAAATAATTACTTTTCAATAAAGCTTAACTTTGACATTATATGCTGCTGCTGTTCTCATTGGGAGTTCTTTGCAAAACAATATATCTTCATGAAGACTACTGTCCATGCAGACTTCCAGCTGTATGGTAGAGTACAGGCCTGTGTTTATTCATTTCACATGTTGCCATTCGATGTCATCATTCTTGTCAATAATTCTTCTGGTCATAGTTTCATTGAAGAATAGTATTGACTGAAGTTTGGTTGCAGGTGCCTTACCCAGTATATCCTAGGTAGTAGTATACCACTTACTCCACAGCCCACAAGATGGCACTCTGCGTCCCTATAACGGGCCACGGCGCACTGGTTGAGAATGGCTGTGTAATGCCATGTGTTGAAAGGTGCAATGTATTTTGCGAGAGCATAACACTGGTTCACAAAGGGATTTATAAATCTAAACAAGCTTCTGCCATAAATATGTCATATCTGCAATGCATATGTGAGTTGAGGCCCAATAATCACACAACCAGCTCACCTGCAACCACAGAGATCGTTTGAGTGTTTTCAGATAGGCTTCATTTAATTAAAACCTTCTGATGGGAAAAAGTATTGTTTGATTTATAGTAAATGTGTTTTTGAAATGGATGGAAGCCTTTCCCAATTGAAATTTTCCAATGATGGGGCTTTCATATAAAATTAGCAGTGATACTGGGAGTCTGTTTGTACCCTAGGCATTTAAGCAGACTAAAGAAAATTTGGTCAATTTGGTTTATTTAAAACAACACTTTACAAAAACAAAACAAAAAGTTTACACATCCCATAACATCAGCATTCCACCTCCGTGTTGCATCCCAGACAATTTTATTGGGATTTTATGTGATAGACTAACAAAGTGGTGCATAGAAGCCTATCCCAAGAAATACACGGCCTCTTTCAGTGACCTTTCTTGAATGAACTGGCTTGTCAGAGCGGCAATTGAAATGTGTGAAATGTGTAAGCTGAGGGTCAAGAATGCCTAGGACCGAACTCTGTTTATCAGGGCTATAGCCTCCCAGACCCCAAGATATTCTAGGGTTCCACATCTGCATTGAGAGTCCAGTAGCAAGCTCACTGTATATGCTGATAATCTAAGTTGTGTTTCTGGGGGAATCGGTGCATGTTGAGGTGCTAATTGTCCAGGCATGACTGGTTAAAGCTGAGTGTCATGGAGTGATGGTAAAAGATGACTGTGAGGTGTCAGGGCAAGATTGTATGTGACTTTGTTGGTCTGTTTGTGAAAATCGTATGGGCCAATATACCTGAAGTTAGGTTTGCAAGTAGACAGCCACACACATTCTTCATATTAGAAAATATGTGTCTTAGCTCTGTGTCTTTCAGCATTGTTGTTGTGGCCTTCTGAGATGGTTGTGATTTTCTGATATGTCTGCTTACAAACTAGCTCAGCTCAGTGGAACCACTGTTTGAGTTCTGGTGTATCTGTAGTTTAGGCATGTCATGGGAACAAGGGTGGAAAGGGTGGAAACCTAATTTACACTGGAATAATGTGAGGCCCATGATATTATAGTGAGTTCTGTGTGCATTCAGCTCAAGAAAGTAATTGTGCCTAGCCATTCTGTGAGGCACAACCATATACATTGTAACACAGGCAGAGGGACTAACTTCCATTTGGAAAGATCACAGGGCACTTTGGAGAGGGCACAGGACATAAAAAAGCATACCTGATGCATTCTGAATCATGTCTGACCACCAATACTTTTTTCAAACAGGTCACAGGTGTGAGAAATCGCAGAATAATCAGAACTGGAAGCTGTGTGAGCCAAGATGATAAGAAGGGAATGTAGTCTTGGCGGAACTTAGGTGTGGGCAGGAGGACACAGAGGACTTGGTACTGTAGGGTTTTCCTGATAAGGATAGAAAGAATGGTACTACTGGTTGGAGTTCTCATCTTAGAAGCCCCTCGCTCCTGCTGCTGGTCCTACGTCCTACATATATACTCAGAAATTGTGAAGATGACTTTTTACTAAAATCATTTAGGATTTCAATTACCATTACAATTTTAAGATTACCTACTAGACTTCATGTTAAACCATAGTGCAGTTTCTGCTTTTGTTTGTTTTTTTCATTTGTAAAGTCTTTCATAGTGACAGGTCAGAGACAGTAGTTCACTGCCTGTACCTTCTACTTGTCCATTGTGGCCAACTCAGGTCTCATGATAGCATTTATTTTTTAGCCCAAAAATAAATGCTATTTGCTCATGTGAAACTCTCTGATTTGATGTATAGATGGTTCTTGAGTAAATTCGGGAGCACTTCTAGCACATGCTGGATATGTCTCCAAAGAAGGCGGGTAAATCAGAGAATTATCCCTCTACTGTAAAAATGTAGGCAATAATGCTCCAGGTAGATCCCCAAACAAATTGTTGTGCAGGCACTGGAAGATTGAGAGGGTGCCAGAAAGGTCATTGGGCCTGACTGTGTATTAGTAGTACCCATGGTTGTGTTAATCCAGTCTTCTACTCATCTCCTGAGCAGGTGTGAATGAGGTTGCAAGCACTATGGAGAATTGATTTAGTGAAGTTTTTGGTGTTTCTGAGTTGTTCCAAGGCAACTGGATGAGTGGTAGTGGATATGGGTACTAATGGAATTGTATTAAGTTCTTAATAGTCGATAGATCATTTCAGGACTTCTGACTTTTAGGCCACAAATAAGAAGCCTGCTTGTAGCTAAATTTGGTACACACTATTTGTTTTATTTCTTTTCTTCTCTGCTTTTTGTAAACAAAGGTTTATGTGTAGTAATAAGAAATACCACGTGCCTGCAGAGATGAATGCATTTTAATAGCCATACCTGTAAAGCAGCAGAGAAGATGTCAGAACACTTGCAGCCACACCAAGATTCAGTGATGGATATGGAGCTAGAAGAGGGAGAATGCTCAGCTGTGGAATCAACAACCACAGCTGACGTCCCATGAATTTAGTGCAAGGAATCGAGGTTAAGCCTGTTCTACATGTGTGATGAGTTGTGATGTGTGACAAGTTGTTGATGAACCTAGACAGCCTATAAAGACAGGCTGTCTCCAAATTAGCTATGATATATTTATAAGTGTTCTATGCCTAGTAAATATGATTTGGCTAGTTGTTCAAGTTCATGGTAACATGTACTTTACCACTTTCTAAATTTTGTTGGATGGTAAAGAGAGTACAACCAAAGTAGCTGAGTCTTATTTGTATTAACAGTGTATCAACATATTTTAATGAAAAACAAAATATTTGTATATAACATTTACATTATAAGATTTATTTTACATCTGACTGATAATTTTTTTTAAGTGTATGTAAGTATAAAAGTTGGTAACAACCCGTAGTACTACCTACCTCTGGAGCACCTTGAAACTATTTTTCTACTTGTATTTTAATAAGGAGACTATTTATTTGAGCTGCACCTTTCTTTCCTCCACTTTCATGGCTGAAGTGCCCTTGAACAAGACACCTAACCCCCTCTGCTCTCTGGGTGCCCCAATGTGTGACAGCCCTCTGCCCTGAGTGTGTGTTCACTGTTTACATGTGTGTGTGTGTGTGTGTGTATGTGCTGACTTTGGATGGGTTAAATGGAGAGGCCATCCCTTGTGGGATTAAAACAGTATATCAATATAAAGATTTTTTAAAGAATGTTCTATTGACATTATAGTCCATCTTGAAACTCAACACAAATCACTGCCACCCACAGAAACTGGCAAACTACTAATCTACAATGTCTGCATGTGAATGTTCCTAGTCTCACACAGCATACATTCATTCATTCATTTCCTAAGCCACTTCATCCTAATTAGTGTTACAGGGATGCTGGCACCCATCTCAGCCAACTCTGGGTGAGGGCGGGGCATACCCTGGACAGCTCACCAGAACATCGAAGGGCCAATACAAATATAACCATTCAGACTCACACCTATGGGTGATCTGGAACAGCAAACTAGCCTACTGTGCATGTTTTTGGACTGTGGGAGGAAACCAGGATACCCTGAAGAGACCCACACAAGCACAGGGAGAACATGCAAACTCCACAAGCCCAGGAATTGAGCCCAGGCCTTCATGCTTTGAGCTGGACATGCTAACGTGCTAAATGCATCTGTAGAAAATTAGGAGATCTGATTCTGATTGTTTGTTTTAAAACAACTGTTAGCCACATAAAACCCACAAAAGCGCCAAACTGTCAACCCGAGGACTTGCTTTCACCTCCTCAACTTCTGAAACTAGTATAGTATAGTGTAAACTGGGTAAATTAGCATATAAATTACATTTAGTCTCTACATTTTTTCACATGTAAAATTTATATTTCTATATAATATTACAGCCTATATAAAGATTGAAAAGTTGACATGTTTTTCCAACAAATACATATATAAAAGTGTTTCCAACTCAAAAAGTGGCCAATTAAAAAAGTGTCATTAAAATAAGAAGATAATACATTTCAGCTCAGAGATGGGTTGTTTGATTAACATAAAAACAACCAGAGGGGGCAGGCAGAAGAAAACATATTATAAGAGGAGAAAAACCTAGAGTTTGTGTGCACAAGAGCTGACAATGTGGGTGAGAAAAGAAGCAAAAAAAAAAAAAAAAAAAAGGAGGAGGAGTGCAAATGAGTGGGAGGGAGTGTCTGAAGCTAAACACGGGGTCAATGAGTACATCATTTTCAAAAGTGTTCTCAATACCCTCCCTCTGCTTGTGCACACCACAGACCATGAACAGGTGGGGGCATATAAACGACAAAAATTCACTTCATTACATTAACACACATTTCCTAACTACAAAAGCAACCGAACCAAAAATGGGCTATTAATGCACCATAATCACTGTGTGAACACTACACAAATATTTACAGACTGTTTACATTCATCATCAGGAGCATGACAACATAAACAACACAGTTCCATTTTAATATACCAAGTGAAACATCAACTCAGATACACTGTTTAAGACAACAATGTGGTGTGAGCACATACCAGGTAAAGAAGCAAGGCATGCAGACAGCATAGCTGGACTGAAAAGAAAACACCCAAGAGGACCCAGGAGACACAGAAGCGGCATGGTTCCAAAAACCCGTACAAACTGTCAAGAAGGAGAAGCACCCCAAGACATTCACAGGCACACATGAAGAGAACACGAAATCAACAGAAAAACACAGGGGGAGGGTGTAAAAAAGAAAGTGCGACATAAGTGAGGGACGGAGGGATTGAGGTTGGGAGGGAGTCAGGGAGGAAGAGATTTGTGTGCAGCCTGCATTTGTATGTGAAACAGATCTGGAAGGTTAAGGAGTTCAAAACACTGAGAGAGTCCAAGCAGCCAAGTGTTACACAACACAGAAAAAAAATTGCCCTTTACTCCTCCATTTCTCTCTTTCTCTCACCCACCTACAATCACACAGACACACTTACACATGTCCCTTTCTTTTTTAAATACTACTGACCCATACTTACTCACACAATCAAACATACTGTGTGGACTTTTACAATGTGGGAATGTGGGAAATGTGCCAAAAACAAGTTCATGCAGATATGCTGAAATTCATAATTGTGAGGTATCGTGGGAAGATAAGGCGTCTATGGTGGAAGTTTGCTTTCTTGTTTGTTTGTTTTTTTTTTGAAGAAGTTTGCTTCTGATATTCCTGCAAATAAGAACACAAAGCCAGCATTAGTAACATACACTGCAGTCAATCAATCAATCAATCAATCAATCAATCAATCAATCAATCAATCAATCAATCAATTATTTAATTAAAAATCTGAACTTATCAAGATTTAAAATATTATATCCAGCCAAAAATTATTTTGGGGGGAATATTACACAAGAGCAGAATGTGTAAAATTATTAATATATTTTTTTTGAACATTTGGAACAAGAAATCTTACCAAGGATAATTATCTTGATATTGTGTCACATCATTTAACTTGAATTAAGAAGACACAGCCTGTAATAAAGAAACTATTTCTAAAGATGTATAAATAATTTTACACATTCTGCTCTTGTCTATAACATAATTCCCTAAACAAATAAAACAAAATTTGGCTGGATATGAAATGTAAAATATTAGACTTTTCGTAGTGCAGCTTCATGTAGTAAAACTTTATTGAAAACTCTCTTGAAAATGTTTTGGCATAAGTTATTTTTTATAATCTTTAAAATAATCTCTCTAAATCTCTAAAAACTCTAAATCTTTAAACATTTATGGATTGGTTCGTCCTTTTTCATGCATGTGCCTTGAGAATATATTTTGTATTTTTTTTTTTAGAACAAATTATTTTTCAAGGTAACATATACTAATATATACTAATAAGTGAATGGTGTATTATTTAAAAGATACAATTGTAAAATTAAAGAATTATACTAAAAAAATAAGTAATTAATATTCAATAATTTTTTATGTAAATTTTGATGTATAAACAAAAGCGTAAAACAAATTACCATCTACTGCTCAGTAATATTCCAAAAACAGGACAAACTAAGAATGTTTTAACTCACCACTTACCCTGGGAATAATTGGAAAGTTGTTCTGACAACCATATAAGATATATAAGATTAAACAAATCTGTCAGACATTCACTTCCACCCCAACTCCTATACTACACTTTCCCTTCCCTTGCACAGTTTTCCAATCTCACAACTAAAGACGTATAACAAGTCACCTCATCATGCAATCCTACCACCTACTCACTGGACCCAATTCCTTCCACAATACTCCAGACTATCTCACAAGATCTTCTGCCATTTACCTCCATGACCATCAATAGCTCTATATCATCTGGTCATGTACCAACAGTGTTCAAAACAGCCAGGGTTCTAGCCATCTTAAAAAAACCCTCTCTGGATCCATCAGACATCAACAACTACAGTATGGTATCACTTCTTTCCTCCTTTCTAAAATTCTTGAACACACTATTTATAACCAAATATCTTTCTATCTTTTGCAGAATAACCTTTATGACCTTAATCAATCTGGCTTCAGAGTGGCACATTCCACAGAGACTGCACACTTAGCTGTCACAGAGAAGCTACATGCTGCAAGATCAGCCAAGATGTCATGAGTCCTCATCTTCCTCGACCTTTCAGCGGCATTTGACACGGACAATCACAAAAGTCTCTTGTCTATCCTTAGTCTAGGAATTTGTGGTTCAGAATGTCAATGGTTAGCACATCCGCCTCACAGCAAAAAGGTCCTGGGTTCGATTCCCAGCTCGGGCATTTCTGTGTGGAGTTTGCATGTTCTCCCTGTGCTTGCATGGGTTTCCTCCGGGTACTCTGGTTTCCTCCCACCATCCAAAACATCCACAGTAGGCTGATTGGCTGTTCCAAATTGCCTCTAGGTGTGAGTGCGAGTGCGAGTGGTTGAAGGTGTGTTTGCCCTACGATAGCCTGGCGAGCTTTCCCAAAGTCGGCTAAGATGGGCTTTCCAACGAACCAAATTATGATTAAGCGGCTTACAAAATGATTGAATGAATGATAGTAAATGGGTGGCGCGCTGGCGTAGTGGTTAGCATGTCGTCCTTCAGCAAGAAGATCCTGGGTGCGAGTCCTGGACGTGGGCGTTTCTGTGTGGAGTTTACGTTCTCTAAGTACTTGTGTGGGTTACTTCTGGGTACTCCGGTTTCTCCCGCAGACCAAAAACATGCACATTAGGCTAAATGGCTGTTCCAAATTGAAATGAATTTTACTCTTGATCAGTTAGTTTGAAATAATAGAGCATGCAGTGTTCACTACTCACCAAATATAGCTGATCTACCGGAATCACTTAGCTTTAAAGTACAATTCAAACGTTCTACAGTGTCTGGTAGCGGTTGTATTGGTGGTGTAGTGGTTAGCACATCTGCCTCACAGCAAGAAGGTCCTGAGTTCGAGTCCCAGGCTTGGCAAGGGCATTTCTGATTGGAGCTTCTACCCGTGCTTTGGCTTCTTCCAGGTGCTCCAGTTTGCTCTCACGGTGTGAGTGTGAGTGTGAATGGTCCTGTGTCTGTGATGGTCTGGCAAGTAGTTCAAGGTCTACCCTGTCTTTTGCCCTGAGTTGGCTGGGTTGGGCTCCAGTTTCCCATTGGCTGATATATCATGTACGAAATGATATATTGTCTGTCAAGCTTTCAACCTTACGTTCTGCTTTCTGTTCCCAAGAAGAGCTGATTCTCCAATCACTGGCGTTGGGAGAGAAGAGTGATGGGAGAGTTGATTCCATACACAAAAGGACTTGACTTGTGAACACACTCAGCCACTGACTTATTTGCCAAACCGCTTAATCTTATTGGGTCGCGAGGAGGCTGAAGCCTGTCTCAGCCTACACTGGGCAAAGGCATGGTACACCCTGAATAGCTCGCCAGACCATCACAGGGTAACACACACGACCATTCACATGCACATCCACAACTGGGGGCGATTTGGAACAGCCGATTAGCCTACAGTGCATGTTTCCGAACTGTGGGAGGAAGCCGGAGTACCCGGAGGAAACCCACGCAAGAACAGGGAGAACATGCAAACTCCACAAGCCCGGGACTCGAACCCAGGACCTTCTTGCTGTGAGGCAGACATGCTAACTCCATCTCGATCGTGCCACCCTTGTGAACACACATCATCTTAAATTAAATTTATCGCCTGAGTGTTGTAGTTAGTCAGAGAGCAGGTAGATATTGCAGATATTGGCATTTATTCTGAATGATGAATAACACGGAAAGAGAATGAAATCCCAGCGTCAAACTATCCTGCTGACTTGCTGAATATGTTTAATTGGGTTTGTGCATGTGCAAATCAAAAATAGACGTATTACTTCACAGTAACTTTTGTGGCAAGGTGTGTGTGTGTGTGTGTGAGTGCATGTGTGTGTATGTATGACAATTTCAATTCAATTGGAATGGGTAGTTGTTTTGGCTGGTTAAGATAAAATAATTAATTCAGTCATTTGTTATACGTACCACTTATTAGCTCCCTTCCACAAAGGAGCTATAGGAATGGGTTCCGTCTGTCCATCCATCCGTCCGTCAGTCTGGGCATTCACTGTGAACATCTCACCAGATGATTGCAGGGCAACACGCACACAACCATTCACACTCACACTAAGGGCAATTTGGCACAGATGATTAGCCTTGCTGTGCTATAATAATAATAATAATAGTAATAATAAAAACA
>JBCNYG010000008.1:12011105-12027416 GCA_039654305.1 Porochilus rendahli | reverse complement strand
ATTATTATTATTATTATTATTATTATTATTATTATTATTATTATTATTATTATTATTATTATTATTATTATCTGGTTCACAAAGAACACAAGAATGTCTTATATAAACCACTTTTCATCATGGTAAATATACTCCACATTATCTGTCATGATTAAATGATCTAACCAACCACACAACTCTTTTGTAGGTACTATAGCACACTGCTGCAAAGCCTGATAGATTGTGATGAGGAGACAGTGGAAGTAGTTCGCTCTGGACTTGTGGCCAGGCTAGGTCCTGACATGCTCACCCTCTTTCAGCTGCTGCAAAAGAAGTCCTGTCCGGAGGACCTTGGTCAAACTGCTGTTGATGGCCTTGAGGGCTTCCGCTGGCCCATGGGAGCACCCATGTTCAAAATTCTACCCGATTTGCACAATGTGGAACCAAATCACCTCTTTGCCAAAAAGCGTTCAGTTAAAGATACTGTGCTAAACACCAAGATGCAAAACACATTGAAGAAATGATTTAGGGGAAACCCTTTTTCCTAAAAAAATATAATCAATCTGCCAGAGATGTGGTATCCAAAATATTTTTTTCCATGTTGTACTAGAGCAAAAATAGTAAAGTAATGGAGGTTATCGAAGCATCTGACTACAAATTAGCATTTTAAAATGTCTGCTCCTAATATCATGCATTTCCCTTTAAATAAATGAATAACTTCAAACAGACTTGGTTGTGTGGTTTGTAATATTATACTGTACTATAGCAGTTTTTATGTATGGTTAGCACAGACAAGAATCAACAACCACCTTCATATCAAAGAGAATCTGTCAGCCACAGAGGTCACACAAGCCAGTGCCAGTCCCAAGCCTGGGTAAATAGGAAGGGTTGTGTCAGGAAATAAATTGGGGGTTAAAAAAACCTGTGCCAAATCAAACATTCAAAACTAAAAAAGAATATCCGTTCCGGATTTATTCCGGAATGTTCATTTAGTCGAATCTCAGGTCCAGTACAGTTGCACAGCAGGGTACTGGTGAAAATTGGGCTACTGGTGGGCCAAGGAGAAGAAAAAGAAGATGAAGACACATGGAGAAACAGAGAGAGGAAAAAGTTTAAGCATGTTTAGGGAATTTTAATTTTAGATGACTTGAAAATGAAGAGAACTGGCTAATAGAGAGGAGAAAAGTCAATATTTTGTGTTTAGATGAGACAAGCTGCAAAGGGGCAAAGGCCAACTCTCTACCATTATAGACTCTTTCTCTGTTTAGAACTTGTGGAGTCTTTCCTCTTCCAGGACCTCCTTTCTGCTATGGAGTCTTTACCTTTTCAGGAGACTGCATCCATTTAGAAGCCTTTCCCTTTTCAGGGCTCTGACCCCTTTCATTTGTTTTGTTTCATTTTGTTTTGGTTTGTTAGTTTGTTTCACCCCAAGGCTCCAGTATATTATAGCAGTTAATTTCTAAAAATTGTTCTGTAGAATTAAAAAAATCTATAGGTTTCTATAGTTTTGTCTATAGGCTGTCTGTTTTTATATGATTTATAGTATCATTACAGTAAGATAATGCATTAATGTTTATCTGCAAATATAAAAAAACACACAACAAACATTTATATATTTGCATACATATTAATACATAAATGTAAAGTAATGTGTGTCCCTACACCCCAACCGCATGCTACATGGTCTACAGTGTTATTTCAGTTATACCATATAAATTTGCCCACAATACCCAATAACCATCTTTATTAGACACATTTAAATTTCCAATTCTGATTAGCCAGTTTCGCGTTTCAATAGTTCATTTCTTTTAAAAAAACGGCTGCAAAGTGAAACAGGTCATTGATATGGAGAAGATCGTTAGCAAAAGTACATTTTAATTCAGTAAAATTGTTGTTATATAGGTAAAATATTTTTTTGGGAAAGTAATGGAAGCTTAATTCCCTTGCTCTTAACCTGACACACATCAGAAAATCTGTCCATAGACATGAACAAATCTATAGACATGTGGGTTGTGATAAATCCCATAGTGACAATGCTGTAAATGAGACTGCAGCAATATGGCTGCTCAACTGGGATTTAGTTGGTTGTTGGAGGTCTTTCAGCACATGCAGCATTGGCAATGACTTTAGAAAATTTGTTATTTAAGATTAAAAGATTAAAATTACATTTACATAATTCCAATGAATTATTTTATTCATTTTCCATACCACTTCATCCTACTAGGGTAGCGGGGAAGTTGGAGCTTATTTCAGCCAACTCTGGGTGATGGCAGTGTACACCATGAACAGCTTGCCAGTCCATCGCATTGCCAACACACACATAACCATTCACACTCGCATCTAGAGGCAACGCCAGTTATTATAATGTGCCTGTCTTTGGACAGTGGAAGGAAACCAAAGTACCCAGAGGAAACCCATGACAGCACAAGGAGAACATGCAAATGGAACAGAAAGTCTCCTTTGCCAGACCTGGGACTCAAACTCAGGACCTCCTTGCTAACCACTATGCCACTGTTCCACACGATAAAAATATAGAACATTGCTAATTCTATTTTAAGTAGGAATGCACCATTTAAAATTAACCAAAACAGTGTAGTTCACTGAATTTAGCAGGGTTTTTTGCCTCCCTAAAAAGTCAAAGTGAATAAACTTGACTTTAAAATCTATCCTATAAGAAAAAGCAGCAGCATTGAGACATATTAGGCTGAGGTCAGTTGCATTGTTGTACCATTGCTGTACCACACCCCGAACAGATGGTGGCGGTAGTGCTGAAAATGTGAATGCTAACCGTCAATAAAATGCGAAGAAGAAGAATGCTACCTCGTCTGAAATAAAACGGAGCACTTTGTGGATCTGTTTAAAATATTTTACATTTGTAGTATTAATAAACTTCAGGTAAAATCCCAGTATATTTTTATATTGTTTAGTTATTTAATATCTAGAAGTCACGTGATTAGATAGCTGCACTATGAAGCAATAATTAGAACCTTGTTGTACACAGTATGGTTCTGTGCTAATTAGAACCCCGGTGTAACTCTCTGGAGATTGTGTTTATATACTTTCAGGTAATTCTGTCTTTACTGGACAGTGTTTAAAATCCGAGAGCACACAGTTCTCTTATGTGCATAAAAGATTCTTAGCTAGTTAATCCAAGCTGTTGGATAGATTTGTTAAGACCACATGCAGCTATATTACACATAGTGACAGTAAACAGTAGATATCCTGTGATGTGTTCAGTTTCATTTTACGGATTGTTTTGGGTTTTGCTTGTTTGTTTGTTTGTTTTGCGGAAATAAAGCTGCAGTGGAGCCGAAATGTATTAAAATCAAAGCACCATCTCCCTTTGTTTATACACAACAGAATGACGGACAGTTCAGGGCTGCACTTTGTGAGTCCTTTTGCTTTTGAGGCCATTCAGAAGGTGGACGTGAGCCAGCTGGCAGCTCTGAGTGATCCGGAACTGAGGCTGTTGTTGCCGTGCCTGGTGAGGATGGCTCTCTGTGCCCCGGCTGATCAGAGCAGCGCTTGGGCTCAGGACAAGAAGCAGATCCTCCGCCTGCTGTCCGGAGTGGAGGCGGTGAACGCTGTAGTTGCCCTGCTGTCAGTGGATTTTCATGCTTTAGAACAGGATGCCAGAAAAGAGCAGCAGCTTAGGTAAAGAAAGAGAGCTCACACTTGTATACATGGCATAGTGTAAAGTACCCCATTCCAGTGTATACCAGTTTCCCCGGATACAAACCATAGACATGATACGAACACACTCAGTATTGAATTAGTTCAGGTGTACTATATTAATAATCTCACTTTTATCTCTACTTCAAAAGCTGTAACATAAAAAAATAAACAAAATTAAAAACACAAATAACAAAACTGTGAAAATATCGAATCTCAAATTAATCATTTATTATTCATTTATCAGCTGAGTACCCTAAAGTGTCTCCAACAATCTCATGATTCTAAAAGGATCATCTGTCCCTAATAAATAAATAAAACATTATTACACAGGTTGTTTTTTTTTTACTTGTCACTATTACACACGTATTCTTTTTCTTTCTGACAGAAATTTTTGGGGGAAGTTTAGGCCAGATGTTAAAATAATTTTATTTTAATTTAATATTTTTTAAATATAGAAATGAGGTGCCTGTCGAACCCCAAAAGCTTTTAAAGCTAAATGTAAGTAAAGTAACTGAAGCTATACAATACAATCTAGATGAGCAGTTTTTTTTACATGTACATTTAATTTATCGTGTATTAAAATATAAAACCCTGATCAATCAATAAGCTTTTATTTTGTCTACCTCAGCCACCTCCACCCCAGTGGTGGGCAGACCCCCTCCTGAACCCCCAGGCTCTTTCTCTTCCAAGAATGGGAATGGGAATGTTGGTGACAGCAAAGTGGAAGAAAGTGTTAAGATATCACAATTCAATCCAGCAGTCTTCTATTGGTTAGATGAAAGGCTTAAGTTTTCTGGAGTGCTTGCATGTCATGTAGATGATTTCCTTTGGGCTGGCTCACAGAACTTTACCGCAGTCTCTATCTGAAATCTGTAGTCTAGGGTGTCCTAGTGCCAAATGCACTTTTGGACACCCTTATGTTTGAACATGATGTGACGAACACAAAAGTTCAACAGTGAAACACCATTCGGGTTCAGATCAGAAAGCCAGTACCTACCAATCAAAACCTTCCAGGTCACACCGTCGTTGACCTCATGGGTGTTGAAGTCTCCCAGTTAAAGGGATGGAAAAAAAAGATTTTGAATGGATTTTTATTTAGCTTGACCTTTATTGAAATAACAGAAAAATAAGGAATTCTTGAATAATTAATAATGAAAACAGTCAGTCATGAATAAAATAATTTCAGCTAATTAAAAAAATCTATTTTACTCACTAGTTTATTTTTATAATGCAAATAAGTTAATGTATTTTTTTTAAATCATTTGCTCCAATTTTTTGTAATTAATAAAAAAATTAGCTTTATCTTATCAAATTATTAGATGTATAAAATATGTATTTGTGTTCATATTGACCCTCCATACAAATGTCTACCTTTACACCGGATGGAGTGTTGGTGAATTATGGAACTCTGCATGCCTGTTCCAAACTAACATGTTTTTCATTGACTCAATGCAGGCATAAGGCAGGAGGTTCAAATGGTGAGAGTATCCTGGTCTCTCAGTTACAACATGGTTTAGCCCTGGAGTTTGAACACAGTGACCCTCTTAGAAGACTGAGACTGGTACTCAGTGAGCTGCTGGCCATCATGAACAAGGTACCTACATCTCGAAGACTAGTGAATAACTTGTATTATCATTAGATTGTTTTATTTTAGCTTATATTATATTAATAAAGAACATATTATTATTGTTTATTATTATTATTATTATTATTATTATTATTATTATTATTATTATTATTATTATTATCTCATGGCGAGAATAGAACTTCTTGTACATCATGAACCAGGAAGAGTTATAAGTATAAATATAAGTATAATCTCACAGGAAATGCTAAAGGAAATGTTTCAGAGACATGAGCATTACGTTTACAGTTTTTATCCTTGTAAAATTTCTGTGTGTGGACATAAAGCACTATAATGAGCTGCTAATGAGCGCACAGTAATGAGCTGCTTCCATGTTGATGTGGGCAGAGTCATTAAAATCATGTTAATGGTTTCCCAATGAAGAATGTTTTTGGCAAGCTCAAAAAATTTTTGCCTGAAAATATTTCAGCTCTCTTCACTCATTTCACTGGAGTTCATTGACCTCACGTGGTCACCTGTCACTCATCACTTCCTGTGTGGAGGCAGCTTCACTTTGTCACTTACACACACACTCACACACGTGCACACACACGCGCGCGCGTGCCTTTAAAGTTGTTTCCAATTTCAGGATGTGTTATTTGTTGTGCAGGTATCTGACCCCAGCAGGGAGTTTTTTCTTAAGTCCTCTGAACTATTTGAAAGTCCAGTGTACCTTGAGGAGGTTGCCGATGTTCTTTGCATCCTTCAAGCAGGTATTTTCAGCTACTATTCCTGAAAAAAATCTAAATGTTTAATTATTGCAACAAAAAAAAAGGTATACACCAGAATATTTATTATGGGTGAGGATATATATAAATGGTAAAAAATAAACATGGAGTGAATATTCAGCCACCAGGTACACTCAACAAGATACAATGGACCACATATAGTGCATATAAGCACATTTGACGTTTGGCCAGATAATATCAATTTTATTTGAACCACACCAAAGGTTCTAATTACCAGGTCCTGTAGAATACAACCAAACATTTTTCTGCGTGTATCCATCTTTACAGAATAGTGTTTATGTTTGCACAAAGTGGTATTTTTGGCCAATTTATCTGGAATGCTGACATTTCAACAAGGTTGTGGCTGAAGATTTCCTGTGATTGGTCCTAAACTAGTGTGGCAAAATCATGGAAATTGTTACAGGTACAAATTGCAACTGGTATGTAAATGTACATGCTTCTTTGGGGGCAAAAAAATGCATAAGAAATAGCACAAATTATCTGACGTTGTATTTTATTCCAAGACATGTAGAATGTAGCCACTATAAACAAAGTATAAAATATGAAATATGGACACAACTTGAAAGTTCCTTTAAGAAATTAGCATATATGCAATGCTACAGGCAAACTCATTCATTCAGATTGAGTGTTATAATAGACTGACTGTTCATCATTTTACAGCAATATTTTAGAACAATTTTAGATTTTCTCTTCAGGCTGGTTGAACGTCGCAGCATTATTGTTATCACCTGTAGCAGTGCTGGTTGCATGATGGCTGTTAAATCTGCAGTCATTTCACAGTGAGGCACTGGAATTGGCTCAAACGGGCTGGAATTGGCCCATGTTCGTTTAACACACTTAATCCATTTACACACACACACACCCCCGCCCCCTTCCCGGGTTCTGTGCTGTAATTACACCCCTCTATTATCCTAGTGTGGCATGCCTTCACAAAATCCTAGCTGGAGCGCTGTTCATGGTAAAGCATACCCGTGAGAAACAAACAAAAAATTACCTACTGACACTATTATTTTTGAGCCTGTTAGAGAAAACACAGCCCTTTATTTATTTATTTATTTATTTATTTATTTATTTATTTATTTATTTATTTATTTATTTATTTTTTAAGACCTCAGCACTTAACCACACATATCCGTGAATGTGGTGGTGAAGACACATACTCATGTTGGCAACTCTCACTCTTTCCTGTAACTTGGCTCTCCTGAAGCACATAGGAAATACATACAAACGGCTGGGAATAACATGCAGGTGACACTCATCACATGTTACCAGCTGGTTCTATCTGACTCCGATCTGTCTACAGGTTAACAATGATCACAGCCCACTGCCACACTTGGTTTTTGAATTTGCATACTGCCTGTATGTGTTGCTGATATCCCTTCTCAATAAAAACTTTTTTATGATGACTATTTAGTAAGAAATGTTTCTGTCTGAAAACTAAAACTATTTCTTCTTTGCAGAACTGCCTTCCTTATTACCAGTAGTCGAAGTTGCTGAAGCTCTACTACATGTGCGGAATGGAGTGTGGTTTCTTTGCATCCTAGTTGCCAATGTCCCAGATAGTTTCAGTGAAGGTAATAAACACACTACTACACTATAAATTCATTGTGTCTAACATATATTTGAGTGAGGTCTGGATTTTATAACAGGCTGTAGCTGGAGTAAAGCGATTCAAAGGTTCTGTGGATGTTTCAAGATCAGTATGTAAAGTTTATGCATTTTAAAGCTTAAATAAGCTTTATAAATCTCTGGTTAGCACTGTGTAGTATTTACATTATTTTTGGTTCAGAAATATTTTGATATTTGTAAGTGGATTTTCTTTCTTGGATTGGACCTTAAGAATATGGTCCAAATTGCTGAAGTGAAATCCAAACAACAACAAAAGAGGGTATATGCATATGTATTGGTAATCTCTTAAATTACTCTGTTCGTTTGTGAAAATAGAACTGAGTTAATGTTATTGACAGTGGGTACAAAAAAATTACAACCACAGTTAAATCATCAGGATTAATGCAGAATTAAAACATCTGTAACAGCGACACAGCTGTATTTCTATCTCGGCTGATTATATTGTATTGACTCTGTATGTGTTAATTACTGTGGCCTGTGCAGGAGTCTATTATCATATAAATACTATATTCTTGTCTTAATGGAATGCAAACAGTCATCAGGAACTTTCAGAAAATGAAAGAAAATGAGCACTGAAATGTTTGTTCCCAATCTTCTAGTATGTCGAGGTCTTATAAAGAGCGGTGAACGGCAGGATGAGGAGAGTATGGGTGGGAGACACAGGACTGAGGCACTAAGGAAACTTTGTCAGATGAACCCAGCTCAAGCCTTTAACATAAGAGCCATGGTGGTGAGAAGATACATCTATAAAAAATACAATTGATTATTATTATTATGTCTTAATAAATACTTTAAAAATATTTCCTCTTTTGCTTATTTGTAGGTGGAAGAGTGTCACCTGCCAGGATTAGGGGTGGCACTAACTTTAGATTACAAAACAGGCAGTGCTGACAATGCTGTTAGTCCTTTAGTGTCTTATGTCAGTGGTCTGCTCCTGGGCACCAACAGCAAAGTACGCACATGGTTTGGTATGTTTGTCCGCAACGGGCAACAGGTGAGAGGTTAGATTCATTTGCCTTCACACACACACACACACACACACACACACACACACACACACACACACACACAGACACAGACACAGGTAATTACTTTAATCACTTACCAAATATTATTTAGTGCAATGGCCTGGAGAGTTGTCCACGGTGTACCCCGCCCTCTTCCAGAGTTGGCTGAGATGTGTGCCAGTGACCCTAATTAGGATTAAGCGGCTTAGAAAATGAATGATTGAAGGAACCTTATTTAACGAGGTAAATTATAAAACCACTGTTGTGGGTATCACTCCCCTCTTACTGTCAGAGTCATATGAATGGAAAAAACATTGTTAGTACCTGAAATTTAATTGGAATACAGAAATAATGTATCCATCATGCCTAAAAAGTAAAAAAAAGTAAAAAATGAGAAAAAGAAGGGTTCTGTTCTGGCTTTACTATTGGAGGGATTCAGTAAGTGCCAGGTTCCTTCCATTCTCGAAATTCCAAAAGAGGCGTTTTATAAAAACAAAGTCATGTGGCAGTCACTGCGGACAGCAAAGTTCACAGACTGCAGAGGGCAAAAACTACTGGTAAGGATGATCATCAACTCCTTTGAATGTCACTCACCAACCATAGGATGACATCATGCAATCTACAGACAGAATGACAAATAGCAGCTTGGGTTAAGTGCACTGCAAGCAAGGTTCGAAACGGGCTCCTCCGGGCAGAGTTCAAGTCATGCATAGCTAGAAAAAAAGAAAAGAAAATAATGAAAAGAAAAGAAGAGCCTAGCTGAAGTTTACTGAAGACCATAAGAAATAGAAGGTTGAGGATTGCATTTAAAGTCACCTTCACTTCACATCTTCCAATTTGCAGCTTTCCCCATCACCTGGTCATCTAATGGTTGGACAGAGACCTGGAGAAGCCTACAAACCACAGTGTCTCAACCCCAGTATGAAATTTATTGGAAGATAGATGCTGACCTGGGGGTGATTCAGCAAGGCTGGAGTGGCTCAAAATTTTAGTTAGTGAAGTATGAATGAGTCAAGCCATATGGAAGGTTATCCTGGAAGAAAATTTGCTTCCTACTTCTCTCACAAGGTTCCCTAACTCTGAAGATTGAGTTTTCCAGTAGGGCACCATTGCACATAAGATTAGTCAAGTTTAAGTTTGAGGACCACAAGATCAAGACCCTCTCATAGATGGTTGATGGTTGCAAGCAAACAAACTTTTGCTCCAGGAGGCGTATAAATTCACCCAAGAGTAACGTGAAAGACTGCTGGAGAGAATAGCAAGATAAATATAATAATACTGATTTCTGAACTTGTGTAATGTTTAAATATTATTATTGTGTTTTTAAAATTTGATTGTAATCTTGACCTTTATATATTATTTAAGGTAATAGTAAAATGAAGTCATCTAATGACCTGAATGTACTGAATGAGAAGGTTATCACATTAAAGGACTTTTTTTCCCCCGGATGATACTGATCTAAAAAGGGGCCTTAAATAATAATAGAGTGGGTCAGGGAGCATAAGGAATCATTTTCACGTAAGAATTTGGACCCCAGAGTCCTGACCTTAACCCTAATTAAAGTTTTCAGTGGTTAAGTTTTTTCCTCTTCAATTTAAGATGAAATGATGAAAATGATCATGATGAAAAATGACCACTGGATGGAAATTGTTTTATTGCTTAATTTTGTTGAAACAATGGCATGATGATTTCCTTCTGTAAGCAAGGCTTAAGGCGGACAACAACATTTTAGTGTGAGCAACCTTTTTTTGGCCGGGCAGTGTATGTACTGGATGTATGTATATATGTGTTGATGGATATGTATATATGTATGTGCATATAAATGTGTGTATGCATGTATGATGGTTCTGCTTGTTAAATCTCTATTAGTAGACTGTACTGTTTTTTTTTCCTGTCATTAGAGAAAAGGTCAGAGTTGTTCAGTTTTGTGGCAAATGCGGAGGCAGCTGCTGTTGGAACTGGTAGCCATCCTGCCTTGTTCACACAGTACACATATGCCCAATGACACAAGACTCAGTCCTGATATAGAGAGCAGCTCAGCGTACTCAAGCCTGAGAGAGGAGCACGTGGTTAAAGCCAGTTCATTACTCAGACTGTACTGCGCTCTCATGGGCATTGCTGGCCTCAGGTATTCATCTCCTACAGATTGCAGCAAGACACTTATGCTGTTTTGCTTAAATCTGACTTACACAATAAAATGTATTTATATTTCACTGTTGTGAAAAGTTGTTTCCCCCCTCTTGATTCCCTCATACGAAGTGGAATATGTAACTAAGCTAAAATGAGGGAATCCAAACAAACCCTTAAAAGCCTTTTTTACTTTTTGCTTTATTCACTGAATTTTTTACAGCATAGTTTTTAACTTCTCTTTCAGACCCACTGATGAGGAGGCTGAACAACTACTCCAGCTGATGACTAGCCGCCCCCCTGCTACACCTGCTGGGGTCCGTTTTGTCTCTTTGTCATTTTGCAAACTGCTTGCCTTCCCTACACTTGTCAGGTACTTCATGTATTCTGTCAGTTTTTTAAATGAGTGATGATGTTTCTGTTTCTATCAGCCACATTTTTATTCAAAATTGTTATAAAAACTATCGGTCAACTCAATCAGTAATGTTTAAAAAATTTTAAGTAAGTGAAATAGTGAACCTAGCCCTTGGGAAAGAACACATACATGGTTGGCGGAGGGTTGTATTGGTGGTTTGAAACCTGTTTTCAAATGTCGGACAATTACACACGATTATCTACTAATGACTGTGGCCAACTATTCACGATTATATTGCTGACAGTCTGCGACTGTTGTAGTTGATCACAGATAGTCGCAGGTAATTGGAGGCTTAGTTGCAGACAGTCTCAGACCTAGTTACCGACCATCAGAGGTTTTCATCTGAGCATTTTGGTCATTATTGGTCTGCGACTACGGTTGCTGATTGTAACCAACACAGTCTCAGACAATCTGCAACCATAGTTGTGGATAGTTAGTGATATGGGCACCAACTACAAACAAGACAGTCAGATCACCATTGACAGTTGCCAACTCAAAAAATCACATGCAGTCGCCAAAGAATTGCCAAAATAGGATCGGGCCTTAATGCCAAATTCTGCCTGACACTTTCAAACTTTTCCAGAATAAGAAACTATTTATAAACAACAGTGTCCACAAAATGGGGGGAAAAAGTGACAGTGATGCAGTAAAGGCTTCATTGTTTAAAAAAAAACTTCTGATGGCGTCTGTGGAGCTGAAGAATATAAAGAAACAGATATAACGCCCGGGTATTTCATTTCGTCTATTTGAGCCAACATGGCCAAGACGAACTCAGTGTACAAACACACACATATCACACTGGAGGAACAGAAAGATCTGGATAAAACTGGTTTAAAAAGGTAAGATAAAGCTAGAACAGCCAATGAACCCCAGAGAGAGATGAAGTTAATTGAAGTGATAAAGTTTATACAGAGCAGGTATGTGAGCTGTGAGGAGGAGGAGAATCAGAAATCCAAGAACCTGAAATATTACATTAACTTAAACTGAATCATTCAAATGAAATAATAATTGCTCTCACTTTAATACACTAAATGTGTTTGTTCAAAGTTATTTCATAAACACATGAGAATAAATCAGTGATTCATTTTCCCTCTTCATGATCCATTCTTCTTTGTTTATTTTAAATGAGAGGATATAAACTACTGAACTTCTGAATAAAGTAAAACTAGGCACAAATACAATTCATACATGATTCCGTTTGCAAACATTAAAACAAGAAATCAAGAGTTTTTCCACAGATTAAAAATTAGAAGTTTTATTAAATACATCACTACAGTTGTGAAACAAGTAAGAAATAATTATTTTATTCTGATAAGTATGTTACATATCCTTGTAAATGTCACATGGGTCCTAAACCCATATATAATGTGTGTCTCTCTTTTCTTCACCCACTTTTCCTTTAGCACACCAGAACAGGAGCAGCTGATGGTGATGTGGCTCAGCTGGATGATTAAAGAGGAAGAGTACTTTGAAAGGTATTTTAAATTTTAAATCAAGAAATATTCATTTCTTGTTTTATAACCAAATTTATTTTGTATTCCCTCAGGCAGTTTTGTGTTGCACTATGTTATGATGTCATGGTTTTATGAATAAATATGCTGTGTATTTAAAATACATTTCCCTCTTTTTTGAATAATAACTGTTACAGTATATACTACGCCAAGACATAATCGTACTGCATGTTCAGGTATTAGTTTTTATAGTTTTAAAGTATGACAATGGTCATTCCCGCTCCATTACAGTGTCTTTTATATAATAAAAATAATAGTATATAAAATCTACATAATATGTGGGTTATCTTTAGATCCTTGAAATAGGTGGGGCTCACAGGAAAGCCAAAGAAGCATTCAATTAAGAATGTGGAAGTACAGTATCTTGGCTTCTGCTTGGGTCATGGTGTGTCTCCAGTTTGATTAGACAGTAGTGATTGGTCTACCTGAAAGCCAACCTGTTGAATTCAGCTTGTACTTACTTCCTGGATATCATCAGCCCACTGACTCTCCACTAATAAAGTGGGAACCAGATCCAGCCCAGTGGACTGAGCCATGGAAACAGGTTTTCTGCCACATAAAGGAGGTTTTGTATAAGGGCTTTCAGGCTTCCTAGTACATGGTGGCAGCAAACGGACCACCCACTCTGAGGTTGAATGCGAGCTCAAACAGTGGGAGTGTAGGTAGATGATAATCAAGAAGAGGTATCTGGCAATCAAGTGAGTAGCCCTCACTTTCTAATACTACCTGCTTAAGACACCCTTTCACCCTCTGTTAGGGTAAATCCTCTCCCCAATGACTTCATTGTGTGGGCATGTTCAAACAGCTGTGTTCAAAACACCTGTGGATTTAGGAGTGTGGTAGAACCAGAAGGTAGCATGCACTTTCATGTGTCCCAAAGCATGGATAAAAAAATTTAGTTTTACTTGCTGCTGAGGGTGCTTAACAAAGAGGTGAGGAAAGGGATTGCTTGTATTCGAATAGAATTTAATTTTTATAATCGTTAATGATATATTTTATTGCAAAACTTTTAGATTAATTCTTGCATAGGGATCAGAGTATTTTTTTATAGTTGGTGAAAGTGCTATTTTAAAATTATATTTATTTTGTACTGTTTATCAGTACTTTACAAAGCCTAGCTGAAATTTGTCCCTCTTTTTCTTCTCATACAGTGCTGCTGGTGTTTCTGCCTCTTTTGGGGAGATGCTATTGCTTGTTGCCATGTATTTCCATACCAACCAGCTCAGTGCCATTATTGAGCTAGTCTGCTCCACATTAGGAATGAAGGTGAGCCTATCGAATCCATACCACTGGGTTAAAGCGAGGTATAAACTCAACAAAGAAATTTTAACTGCAGAATCTCCATCCGCATTGTAGTGTAAATACAAGAGTTAGGCCCTGTTGGAAATGTTAACATTTGCAGCCTTGTGTTATTTTTTTGCTTTTATCTGCTAGGCCTTGCTAAGGTTGTACAGTTTCCTGTCTAGTTGTTCAGACATAGAGTGTCCCATTTCTCATTTTAGGCCTGAGATGCTATTTCCATGAGCTTTCATATGGCACTTTTTGACCTCAAAGTGAACTGATTGTGTATGTGCTTGGTTGAGACAGGCAAGGTGGAATCAACAACATTAATCCAACAACAGTGAAAATGTTTTTGCATGGCTGATTTTATGCAAATATTTTGTTTGACAGTTTGGACTTGGTGGGAAAAAGCCTTCTGGAAAACTTGTTAACATGAAATATTATATGTAGTCAATGTATTAAAATGTGTGCAATCACCTAATTTTATGGTTATAGATTTTTATATACCGTCCAGTTTATGCAGATTACTTCAGTGAAGTCCTTGCTGCTAAGACTTTAAATGATTTTTAAGATTTTAAAATGCTATATAAAACGAACACATAAAACATCAGGGTTCCTTCTGGCAACATCAGTCCTTGCCCCTTGTAAGTACCTGGGAGTGCTGTGACACTGGGCATGCTCAGAAACATGTTGCCGTTTTGAATGTCTGTTTCAGCTTGGTAGTGACTGAAACACATTGGATTGGCTGTGCTACGTCAGTGACCTGTGCATCGTACCACATTATCAGCCAGTGCTGAACTGCACAAGCAAGCGCAGAAATGATGGAAACATTTATTTTTGTTGGATGTGCGCTTCACACTGGACACAACAGAAAACCTTCATGACTGTCTAAATAGGTGAATTCTCACCCTAAAGTTCTTGGTCACTCGTGCACCACACATTCACAACTCGGTGGTATCACCACTTTAAAGACTTGGAAAAATAAAGCAAGGGTGATATTTAGAACAGGATCAAACAATGTAACCAAAAAATTTCATAATTGTTTTTCATGAAAATGTTGTTTATTTAAAACAAACAGTGAGTTGATTTATTTGAAGATGATGCTCTATATTGTAATTAAATCTCCTGTTGATTTGTTTAAAGTTGAACAGGGGCTGTATGTTCATTATAATTTTCTACTGAGGTTGTTAATGTATTTATTTATTACTTACAATTAAGTAATTTGAAGCCAGTATTGCTGTATAGTTGACCTGACTTTGCAGTCTCACTACGACACTCCAGAAGCTGTATTTGTTGAGCTGCACAATTTATTCTTGATTGTGTTCTTGTTTAGATTGCCATTAAGCCCAGCTCTCTGAACAAAATGAAGACCATATTTACCCATGAAGTCTTCACTGAACAGGTATAGTACATAACATGAAATTCTCTGATAGTTAGTGTTGATTTTTGTAGCAGTGTATGTTCTGTGTTGACTATGATTACAATTGACTGTAAGCTCATAAAGACTTATGACTTTACATGTCACATATTATTTTACTATGAATTATTTAGAGTCTTATGAATTACTCAATATCAAACCATGAGGGGAAAGAATTAATCAAACTTTCTTTTAATAGTTGAGAATAATATACATTTATTTGACTTATGTTACAGGTGGTTACTGCCCATGCGGTGAGAGTGGCTGTCACCAATAACCTGAGTGCCAATATTACTGGCTTCTTACCCATCCACTGTATTCACCAGCTCCTCAAAAGTAGAGCCTTCACCAAGCACAAAGTCTCCATCAAGGTATAGAAGATTTTTTGTTCTCTACAGTTATTCTTAAAGGGTACCAGTGATGAATTAGTGTTACTAGCTATTTAAAACAATCACATCAGCAGTTCCATGCAGCATCAGTCCATGCCCAATTTTAAAGTGCACGCAAGTGTTACGACTCCAGACACGCTCAGAGACGTTGCCTTTTTGATTGGCTTTTCCAGCCTGGTTGTGATGCAAACTTGTTGGGTTGTTAGGGCTACATCACTGACCTGTGTAGCATAACATATTATTGGCCAGTGCTGAGCTGCACAAACAGCAAGCGCAGAAATCACAGCAACACGTTTATTTTTGTTTCTAAACCAACTGATGACCGGAAAGCCGATGTGCATCATGTGCATGTCATGTGCATCTCTGGCAGCATCTCATTCTCAAAGTCACTAGAATTTTCTTGAAATCTCTAGACACAGTTGCTTCTTGAACATTCATTCATTCATTTTCTGAACCGCTTATTCCTAATTAGGGTCGCGGGGAGGCTGGCCCCCATCTCAGCCGACTC
>JBCNYG010000008.1:11977213-12003502 GCA_039654305.1 Porochilus rendahli | reverse complement strand
GAGATTTCTCTCTCTCTCCCCCTATATATTTCTCTCTCTCTTTCTTTTTTTCCTCTTTTTTCTTCTCTCTCTCTCTCTCTCTCTCTCTCTCTCTCTCTCAGGGATCTTCAGGGAAAGGACATTTTCAGTATAGCATTACCACTCAGCTGCTGATTCTCTATTATATTCTGTCTTATGAAGAGGCTCTACTAGCCAACAGCAAAGCACTTGGTCAGTACATAAAAAACTTTGCTCATTATTTTGCTCCAAGCTCACTAATAACTATCCCAAAACATTGTCTCAGTCATCCCAATTCAAATTAGCCATCCCAAATATTTCCAAACTCCTTTTGTTTGTGTTATGTTCCATTAGATTTTTATTTCTCTGTTTAAATCTATTTACACTTCTAAATATTAGCAATCAGCTGCTTTGGCCATCCACTAAGAAAAGCTTAGAATTTTTTTTCAGATGTCGTTAGTTACACAGCATTAACATCAGCTTGGAGCGCGCGGAGCTCTCCTCACCCTCTAATTAAAATATCTAAAAAATTAACTATAAAAAATAGAATTTTGCATTTCTGTTTACATGTAGTTTATACTAAAACTCAGATTTAAAGAGATGATGTTATGCAGCTCTTACAGATGTGTGTGCAATCATTTTCCTCAGATTCAGTGGAATAGTCCATCTCGAGGACTCTTCAGCAACATCCATTGCATCATTCATGGAAAACTTGTTAATCACACCAAAAGTGCATTTCAGTAAAACAAAATCAAAGGGAACAAAGAGCTTCTCCTTTCAAAACAATAGTCACACAAACCACAACCAGAACATCACCTTCAGTAGAGTTTAGTTTAAATCAACCTGTTTATCTAGGTGCATGTTTTTGATGTGAAGCAAGAGGAAACACGAGCACTTGTTAAAAAAAACAGTTAAAAGCATCAGCGTTAAGAATTAATTTCAAATACTATCAGTTACTACAGTGTAAAAATATGTAATATATTTTAATCCCATCTTTTTACATTCCTTGTGGCTGTTCATGAATGACATGACTAAAGTCTATATTTTGAATTTTCAGACATCCCAAGCTAAGCCATATAGGCAGCCCAGTGGGTTGGTTGAATTTTTGCACAGGATTTTAAACGCTAACAATAAATTATTGTTAGCCAAAACTGTATATTTTACACATTTGTGAAAGTTGGATTGTAAGATATTTAATTACAGGGCTGGGATTGGAACAATGTGAAATCCATGTATAACTGACTAACATCCAGTGCATGTGCATGTGAAATGCTCTATAACTCAAAAAAATGATGCCAGCTTTCTGTGACCATCTGTCTCAGGAGCTTTAATAGATGAAGTGACTCCATACCAGAAGTCGGCAGGAAGTTTATTATTACTGTAAGCAAGTGAAGCATCTTATACATAGGGTGATAAGATTCATCATTAAACAAACATGTTTTTCTTCAGTCCTGATACAGAAGAAGCCAAAGTCTTATTCTGCAACTCTAATGGATCAGATCCCCATCAAATACCTCATCTGCCAGGCTCAGGGCTTGCATCAGGAATTGGGGGGTAAGATGAACATTTACAGTTAAACTGTTTGTGATTATGTAGCACTGTGCTTTTCCCAGTTTTAGTTAAGGTAATAAAGAGTGAATAATATTTCTATTACATATATATATATATACACACATATATATGTGTGCATATACACACTGTGTACTGTTTTTTCTTCAGGACTGCATTCTGCCCTGTTGCGGCTCTTGGCCACCAACTACCCTCATCTCTGCATGGTGGAAGACTGGATTTGCGAGGAGGAAGTGACTGGCACTGTTCCTCTCATGCGCAAGATGTTGCTCACCAGCCCAGCATGCAAGTACTCACATGTCCAGTTACACAAGGGTGAGCCATGCTTTCAGCTTTTGCTCCACAAATTCCCTTTAAATATATTTATGCTTTTAATTTAGATTCCTTAGTTTTAGATCCTTTAAATTTGCTTTAGGTTAAGATGCTTTAGGTGTCGCTGAGTGTGAATGACTTTGTTTTAAAAAGGCAAAAATAACTATTTATGTGGACAAATAATCGCAATTATTGATTTGGTGCTTATTAAAAGTAACAGGCTTCATATAAGTCTTCACTGAAGGGAATATCTGTCTCGCTCTCTCAATGTAGGTGTGTGTGTCACTAGTAGACATATCTCATAAATGCAGCAGCTGGCTGTGGTTCATGAGTCTGACTCTTTATATATTTATATATGTGTGTATGTATGTAATTCATATGGATTTATTTATTTATTTTGTCTTTTGTGAAGAATTTTTCTCCTCCACAAGTATCAGCAAGGAACACCAATAAACATCTGGGAATCAGCAGTACACTTTATTAGAAAGCGTAACCTAGTAATAAAGGAGGTCACTCTCGACTGATCACTGAAAAATTACCCGTACCATTACAGTACATGATCTTAAGGAATATATATTGACATGATTAGGAATATATTTTGAAACAGATGCATTTGTGAAAAGCTGACATAGTTGCACTATGTGTCTGAATTCATTTAGTTTTTTTAATTTGCATTTACATTTGAATAAATTCTGATATTACTGCTATTGTTTCCTGCGTGTCTTAGCTTTTCAGAATATAAGACAGTGTGGGCACATACTGCTGCGGATCCTGGAGTACTTGACACTACTGAGTGCAGGAGATCTGATCCCTTACGCAGAAGCCCTGACCACTAATATGGGCCTGCTTCTTGAGGACAACGTTTCTCGCAGAGTGCTGCAGACCGTTAACAAGCTCTGGATGGTACTCAACACAGTCATGCCACGAAGGTGCCGTAAATAAACACGTTTCTATGTGTGTATGTATCTATTTCACCCCTCAAGTGGTGGTGTGTTAACATCTGAATGTCTTCATGTAGGCGGCACAGTGGCGTGGTGGTTAGCACGTCCGCCTCATAGCAAGAAGGTCCTGGGTTCGATTCCCAGCTCGGGCGTTTCTGTGTGGCGTTCTCCCTGTGCATGTTCTCCCTGTGCTTGCGTGGTTTTCCTCCGGGTACTCAGGTTTCCTCCCACAGTCCAAAATCATGCACAATAGGCTAATTGGCTGTTCCAAATCACCCCTAGTTTTGAGTGTGACTGTGAATGGTTGTGTGACTGATCGCCCTGCGCTGGCCTGGCGAGCTGTGTACCCTGCCCTCGCCCGGAGATGGGCACCAGCCTCCCCGCGACCCTAATTGGGTTCAGAAAATGAATGAATGAATGAATGTCTTCAAGTAGATGTGACTACAGAGTCACATGTTGACCATCACAGTCACATTAATGAAATGTTATTGGCTGCCAGTCTGTTATATATATATATATATACTTGCCAGGCTTTTTTCAAGTTATTTTCAAGAATTTTTATTCTTCTTCCTTCGCAATTAATGCGGCTCGAATAGCAAAGTGCACCCACACGATGTATCTATCAAAACGTGGGTCTTGGCGCCGTGAAGTGTGCTATTAATTTTATTGCCTTTTTGAATTACCATGGCGACACAATTAGCCAAAACCACTTAGCCAAAAAATCCTACTGAATGAATGAGGAGAGGTCAACAAATGATCATGAAACTCACCTCACTTTGATACCTGACCAAGGGCCATACTTTCACATAGAAAGTTGGTTGAACTTCTAAAACGTAGACATTGAAGTCTTTTGATGTCATTTCAATGGTCAAAATGGCTTTTTGCTACCTTTTGCTGTCTTTGATCAAGTGCCATAAGATTTTCTGAGTCTGTTTCTGTATTTATAATGGGTGTCTATTGCATGGAATGTTCTGGGTTATAGTGTATGATGTCATCTTATGGTGTAAAGAAAAGAGAGAATTTTTTTTAAAAACTCACTCCTACTCCCTCACCAATAAATTTTACGTTCAATCTCACAGTTGGCCCAGATAAAAACCCATATTATTTTTAAAAAATTATATAATAATATTATTATATAATAATAATTTATTGTTTTAGAGTATATTTTCTCTCACTCTTCTCTTGAATCTTTTATTCTTTTCTCAGACTGTGGGTAATGACAGTAAATGCTTTGTTGCCATCTGTTAAACACCTCAAGAAGAACTGCTACACTCAGAATGACCTATTAGTGGACCCTCTCATCGTATTGCGATGTGACCCGAGAGTGTTGAGGTATAAGAAAATTTTTTTCATATAGAATACAATAAACTTTCTTATTGTACAATGTGTACAACAAAGCTGCAGCTGTTCTACTTAAAAAGAAACAGTGTACAGACAGCTTGAGTTTAAACAAGCATGTGTGTATGTATATATATATATATATAATGGATGGATGTTCTTTTTCATTTTTTGTGTATTTGTTGTTTGTTTGATTTTTCAGGTGTCCTCCCCTAATGGACATCATGCTACACATATTGAATGGTTATTTAAAAGCATCCAAGGCCTCCCTGAATGCCCACCTGAAGGAGACTGCTGAATTTGACAGGCAGAATCAAACTCTCTCAAACCTGGGGCTCTCTGGTCAGCCAGAAACACCTGAGGTCACTAGGGAGGAGCTAAAAAATGCTCTATTGGCTGCACAGGTATGCCTGAAACACAAGAAAATAGACTGTTAATATTCCATTTCAACTGCATGTAACTAGCATTTCTCTTACAGTTTAACCCTCTGGTTTGTTTTGTTAATAGAATATGTTAATAGGTAAAATATGTCTGAAATTGTTTTTTGTCACTCCAGGACAGTGCAGCAGTGCAAATACTTTTGGAGGTGTGTTTGCCGTCCTCTCAAGAACAGCAGCACGCGAGCAGAGGAGGTGAATATAGCATTCATAATAGACACAAAATTAAATATAAACTTTCAGTAAATCATATGAAAGAACTAAAGATGCATTAAGGAAGTAATTGCAAAAGTAATTACAACTTCAGTACATTTCGGTAAACATCAGGCAAGTGTTTCAGACAAGTAGAAAGTGTAAATCTTTAAAATTGACGTGCAACATTCATTTCACAGTTCCTAAGAGTGTGTATGACTTAAGTTGTCTTACTACATTTTTTAGATTTATATGTCACCCATCATAAGTACAGTCAGGTAACTAACATCTCAGTGTATAAAGAGGATTATGTTCATGAACTGGATTCTTCAATCCCACGTCTATTTCAGAACTGACAGAATCCTAGTCCTGAACAATGTCATCTTAACTTGGAGATATTTCAGAGAGCTTTTTTTTTAATACTTGTGGAAGAATTTGTATCAGAATCATCAGCACTGACTTTGAGAGGACATTCACTGAGCCTGAGGCAAATAATTGTATATACTCCATAGGAGTATATAAAAAAAAACAATATTTTTATAGGATATTTTTGCACATTTTAACTGTTACAAAGGCAGGTCAAGTGAGATTTTTGCTCAGAGAAAAGCATAAGCATACGTTTTTTTTAATAAAAATAAAATGATTAAACTACAGGATAGAATATGACTAACAATGTCCACTGTACCACTGCCAGTTGTAATTCAGACAAACAAAGCTTTTCTTTGTTGTTTTTATTTTATTCCTCTAGAAGTGAGGAATGTGTATAAGAGCAGAACGGCAAACAGCTATTCTAGTAAACAACCATATCTCAGATTTACAGAGGAGAAAGTAGCAGAAATTATGAGCTGTTCAAATAATTTTTTTCCACCGTCCATTCGTTACGAGTTCTTGTGGCAGCTAATCCAAGAAAACCTACTGAATGGAAATTCAATAGTTTGCATACAGATTCTCCATGTGGTCTAGTGGTGCACCTGGTTGTTTGAATCTCATTTGCATATTTTCAAGTTAAGGGGTGGCTCCCTTGCCTCTCTTACTTTTAATATTTGAGATCGCAGTAACTATACTTTAGTAAAAATACATTCAATAACTATCAAGGCTTAAGAATAAAATGTACAGTCTATCAAATAAGATTGAAGGTCAAGTATATGATTTTTCTCCCGTTCCAGTGTGAGATTATAACACTAACAACATTTTTAATCTTTAGCAAACTTCAGCCTCTTCAGTTTAACTGTATTTGTATACTGTCCTACAATTGACATTGCAAATCACATTTCTGTCATTTTTTAAGAACTTATTCTTATCTTTGCTAATTTGTTGCTTGGCCCAGATTGTAAATGAATACTTTTAAATATTGTGTAAATCATTTTGATTAAAACTTTTAAAGTTATTTGTCTGTCAAATTTGAAAGTGTTGCCAATGATGACTCTGCAGCCTATGTTTTTTGATGTTGGTCCTGATGCACTTTATAATATAGTGCTGGAAAGTGTGCTGTTTAGAATTTGATTTACCTGCAAACAATAAAGTCCACAGTACTGCACTTATACATGCCTTACTGTACTTATATAGATCATTGTACTGTACTCGTATATAAATCACCCTAATTTTTAAAAAATATTTAACCATGTTTGAAGACTCAAAAAAAATTTAATGCTAAGCTTTACTCAAGCTAAGCAACGCACAGATCAGGATTGCACACCAACATCGCCGTCTGCATGATAGTGTTAAAGTTAAACGGAAAGCTTACCAGAACCATGAGAAGAACACTTTCTTTTCAGCAAGATTTCACTGTTATTTCTTGCACCCGTCTATTGACGAAAAAATTATAGGACTTCAGAGGCCGGTATGCTTTCATTTTCTTTGGTCAAATGGCATTAACAGTTAGTTCACAATATCTGCATACTGTACTTTCAATCATAGATCTATTTTGTCCAATAATGCTGTATTCTGAAAGATATAAGTTGTAAGATATGTGAGATATAAGGTGTGTTTCTGATTTCTCCTCCCTAGGTTCCTGTTTACTAAAGAGTGTTCAGTCTGTTTCAATTCTTCCTGAAAGGGAGAAGGGTAAAACAGAAGCCTTATGGGTGCCCTGCTGGTCACAGGAGTTCAAGGGTCAACCAGTGGGGGTTAAGGAGGGGACCGACGGGGGGCTACTCAGTGACATCAGGGAAGTGCAGTGCCTCATTTGTTCTTTGCTTCACCAGATGTTTATTGCAGATCCCAACATCGCCAAACTAGTTCACTTCCAGGTAATGTCTCCAGTTATTACAGGTTATAACAGAGGTTTGAATACTCTTTTTGCTTTAGACTTAAATTGCTTTATGATTTCTTGTTCTGACTACGTTCTATATATTGTGTTCGCCACCACCATACAATGCAGAGTAACATAGTCATCAGTATGTCCATCCATTTGCAATTCAAAGAACTTGACTTTCTTTCATCAAAGGCACTACAGGCAGTGTAGTTAGATTATAGATATGCTTGGATTTCTACAATTCATATTTTTTGAAATGTGTAGGTTGAGGGTATGTCATCTCTTGAAATCTAAAAGCACATGCAAAATTTTGGGCATATATTCACCATGTCAGCGCTGAATGAAGCTTCATCCATAGATATATGGTGATAGATTGAGCATGAGTGTGCCTCAGCACGGCAATTGATGGCACAAGCCACTAACATCTTGGATGTGTGCCTAAAGTCATCATCTTAAAAATTAAACTCTAAAGCTTGTGGGATATCTCTGCTCTGATCATCATCATTCTGTTTATAATGCAGTAATCAATCATGTTTTTGTAGTAAGTCTGGAAATGTTTGGTCTGGGTACTTTGGAAGGGCTTGAATTATACTCTTAAACATAAGCAAACCCTGATTAAAATAAGTTATTATATATAAAATATTGAGCATTGTAATGGACCTCCAGTTCCACAATAATGTAACAGTACTACATACTGACGAAAATGCCATTTTTCATGCAGTGCTAGTTTTATATTCACTCTTAGCTAGTTTAATAAAACTTGGTTAACTTGATTTTTGGCTCTTCTTGGTAGGGTTATCCTCAGACTCTGCTTCCTCTGACTGTAGCTGGCATTCCTTCCATGCATATATGTTTGGACTTTATTCCAGAGCTCTTGGCACAGCCTCAGCTTGAGAAACAGGTATACTGTCAGATCGATCCATTTTTCTCTTCTTTCCTTTGTGTGACTTAATATGAATTGTTTTGTTCTTAAATAAATTATATGTCAGGATTTGTTATTTAAAGAAATGAGACCAAAATGAGTAATTGTAGCCTATTACCTGTCCAATTTAACTGAAAAACATTTTTAGGGGAAAAAGTAAATATGAAACGTTTACAGTACATGTTTGCATTATATCCACATCATTGAACTGATACTTTGTTGAAGCACCTTTTCATTTTTTCAGTCTTTCTGACTCAGTCTTTTTGACTCAGCATGGCCCGTCTTGACTTGACAACCGTTGCCCACTATTTTCTGCAAAAGAGCTATAAATCTGTCAGATTGCAAAGGCAGAGCTTTCTTCAGGTCACCCCACTAGACTAGGCTCTGGCTAGGCTATTCCAAAATTGGAATCGATTCTCGATACAAACTGATTCAGGATTCATAAGCATTACAAAAAAAGGGTGCCAATTTCACGAGTGACTACATTCTTCTATAAGAAAGAAATTCAATTACTAGACACCTGGTTTTGTAGATGTACTGATCCGCTTTGCTCGTACAGAGTTGGTTGGGAATTTAGTGAAGTGATGGAGAGTGCGTTGGTCAGGAGTTGGTCGTGCCTGCTGCTCCGGTTCTTTTAGCTCCGGGTGATGGCGTAAGATGTGGGCTCGGGGATTTGCCTTCAGTGAAGATGGCACTGGCTGTAGGCTAAAAGCTAGTTCTCTACCTGCCACTCACTGGAACAATTCACGACGGAGGCGCTGTCTGGACAAACAGTACGCGCTGTGAGTAAGGTTGGAAATGTTTAGAATAAAATGCTTTTAAAGATTGATTCCTGAAAATTTGGATTGATTCCGATTGCTAATAAGAATTGCGATTCAGACATGAATCGAGTTTTTTTTCCTGCAACGAAACCCCTACGGAGAATGATTCTGTTACCACCATACTTTACGGTGCCTATGGATTTTTTTGTTGATGTGCAGTGCTGTTTTCACATCAAACATACCTTTGCAAGTTATGGAAAAAAGTTCCGCCTTTTCAGACAATAACACATTTTTCCCTCATGCTTTTGTGACTTGATGTAGGTTTTTGCAAACTTTAGCTGTGTTTAAATGCTTTTCTTTTTATTTAAAATAAGACTGTGAGATCGTAGTTATAGTTCACAACCAATATTTGCCACAAATTCCTGCAGCTTCTTCAGTGTTGCTGTATGCCTCTAGGCAAACTCCTGAACCAGTTTTCAGATGTACAGTTCTAAATAATGTTGCCGTTTTCTCCACTTAGTGACTGTCTTCACTGGCTTTCATTGTATATCTTGAAAATTTTGTACCCTTTTTCTAACTGATGTCTAGAAAAAGCTGAACTTTCTTTTTATTTGGAGAGAGTCAGAGTGACTGAACAGTTATATCACATTCAAGAGGATGTGCACACTTATGCAAGCACACGAAAGATAATTTTTTTTTTTTTAAATAATAGTACAGATTACACTTTTATAAGTCACATTAAAGGTGGAAAAGTTCTGAAATTATTTATTTTGGTCTGATTTCTTTGCATTGCAAAAACTTAACATTTTTACATGGGTGTATAGATTTTTAATTTCTATTGTATTTTAATTATTTAAAAAGTAAGACTTTTTTCCTGTCACCTGATAGCTGTTTATACTTTCTCCTCTCAGATCTTTGCAATCCAGCTTCTGTCTCATCTTTGCACGCAGTATGCTCTGCCTAAATCCCTCACTGTGGCACGCTTGGCTATCAGCGTGATGGGCACTCTGCTCACAAGTATGCAGATATTTTGTTGGGGTTTTTTTCTTGATTTTTCATATTGTGATGTGATTGCTGCCCATCATAGGTCTTTGATGAACATTGTAACAGTCTAAAATATATACCTCTGAAATGCTCTTTCTTGTACCCAGTCCTAACACGTGCCAAGCGCTTTGCTTTCTTCATGCCTACTTTACCATGTTTGGTGTCCATTTGCTGGGCTTTTCCTCCACTCTACGATGACGTGGCATCCCTACTGGTGCAACTGGGCCAGGTGTGTGCTGCCGCTGTTGCTGCTAAAGCTCGGCACATTGACCCCTTTATTGCAAGTAAGTTAACAGAAAAATTTTTACTATATAAAGACAATTTTTTTCTCTGCTGTTTTTTTAAACATTACATATAATTACATTAATATACATATATATTTCAGCTAATGAAACAGTCAAAACAAATGTTTTAGAGCGTTGTAGTTGCATGCAATGTACACAAGGTTTGGAAAAACTTTCTGAGACTGTCCCTGTTGGGAATGAACAGAGTGTGGCACAGTCACGTGCACTACAAGTGAACAGTCACTTTCCAGAGTCATTATGCCATGTGGTGCCGCGCTGTCAACATTGCGACACTGAAAATGTTTCAGCTAAAGTCTGTAGCAATACATCATAAAGCCGGGTGAGGTGTTTAGAGTGGCATTCACACTTCAAGAAGCATGAAGAATGACATTGGAGGATCAGAACCACCCAACAGATCAGAATGATAAAAGGATCTTGATCCACCGTGTGCTCAAATCTTTAGACATTTTTAAGGGTTGTGCTTGTGATACATTTCTAGGGTCTCGGTTGCTGAAAATTATTGCTGTTGCAATCCATAGCACTAACCTTATTTCCAGAAAAGTGTTTTCCAAAATATTTTCCAAAATGAAATCCTAATAAAAATCTTTGATTTGGGAATTCATGGATACCTTTATTTAACTGGCAATAGTGCAAAGAAAAGTATTTTACTGCGTACCTTAATTTAATTTTGTACATAAAACAAAGTTTAAATTTGGTACCTGCGAAGCACTCATCTTAAGTTTGAATTTAAAGGCAATGACTCTTCTTGATGCGCCATACATTTTCTGCACTGGCAAGCCAGTCAAGCTTATATGAGGCCTGGCATGCTCCAGGTGAAATAAGCATCGACTTCCTGGGAAGGGATCCTGGGATATCGAACTCTAAAATCCCAATTTATGCTTCTAAGGACAATGGGTCTTGCACAAATGCAACTAACCCATGCTATAGTAACTCATGTACCCTGATAGTTTCACTTTTTTTTACTGATAACAGTATGGTTGATCATTTTCAACTTAGATACAGTGAAATTCTGTTCCCCCCAATCATCTTTTATATATTGAGTGCCTGTATCCTTTTCCCATTTCCAAGAGATATCTGAAAGCACATATGTACCACAGGAGCCAAGAAGTGAATAAAGCTATGATATGAAGTGTCTTCTTTAGGCGTCAGTAGCTAAGAGAGTGATCTGGGAGTGGTTTTGGTGAGAAACTGGATCGTGTCCACTTATTTTGTTTTCCTGGTGTTGAAGTCAGACTGTTTCAGGTGCTTTCAATGAACACGGATTTGCTCACGAGTCCTTTTCAAGCCCAGCATTCAACTGTTCCCACAGGCTCTAGAAATACCCCATCGCTCTGCTTTCATCTCCTTATGTTGCTGGTTTTGTTACTTCAAGTGCAGTCTGATTAATTATTACATGCAATAAAAGGCTCGACTATCATAGTCTGAAAGTTGATTTAGTACGATTTCGGTCAGACTAACGTGTTTGTGTAATAGTCCAGTTTCATTCCGAATAAAACAATAATTCAATGTTTCTTAACGTCACATCTTGTGTCAACAGACGGCGATTTTTGTTAAGTTTAATTCCAGTTTCTTTCTTTCTTTCTTTCTTTCTTTTTTTAAGATGTAATTTGTTGTAAAATATTCCAAAGTGAGGATTTTAACAAAATTACATCAACAAATTTTTAGTGATAACAAATCGTTTTGGTAGTGTTGGTAATTAGTTCTACACTGCACTACTCTCTTAGTGTCATATACGATTGCTCTTTTTTTCTCTTAGGGCTTCAGTATCTGAAGGAAAAGCCACAGGATTCACTGGGACCACATGTGGGATTGTTCAAGAGCTCTGCTGAGAAAATGTGTGGAGATGACCCAGATGTCCAGCTGTGTTACTGCATAGAAGCTACCTTCATGGATATTATTAACATTAATAGCAAGGAACTGTAACTTAAAAGTAAGACATGAAGGATACTTCTATTTTTGTTCTAATATTACATAACTCATGTGGAGTGTTACGTGACTGCTGCTAAACATGAAATCATGAATTACACAATCTAATGAAGAGAACATATAGTACAATCAAAACAAACAGCCACGGCACTTACATATACATTATATAAGATTATATAATACATTATTAATATACAGTGTAAGATTTGTATTTTCAGAAGTTGATGTATTCACCATATTTTAAATATTATATGTGCCTGTTTTGTGCCCACAGATATAAAATACACTTGTGTGGAGGTCATGCGATCAGAAGTGGAGGAGGGGGAATGGGGTGTTTATATTTTCACTGCTATTTTGTCTAGGATGTCATGAAAAGATTTATTTTGTTTAATATGTATTTTGTAAGTTAAGTGACTGTTGGCTACATAGAAAATTCTGAATATCGCAGAGAATTTTGACAAACAAACAAGAGTTCTGTTTAACTGCATTTCTTTAGGGTCACAGTAATAATCCTCCTAAACCTATGGACAGGAACCAGAACAATTAACATGAAGGAATTTATAGGAAAATTATTATTTTATCTGGTCAGTCTGGTTCCAGTTTTATTAGTATACATTGAGGTTGAGTAATAATAAAATCCAGTGTTGTAGACAGAATTGTAGATGTATCGTGAAATGGTGTCAGTACTAAATATGAAACACTGGCTAGTTTAGCTTGAGATTTATGAGCACCCTGCTACAAACCACCAAATCATTAAAGAAAAATCTATAGAAGTGTTTATACAAAAGAGAATGGGTGCACTGCACACAAACACAGTACCCTAATTCCAAGAAGCTGGGACTCATAAAGCTGTGAATCATGTTCCCGACCTTTTGCCAAATAAACAGATTAGTTGCAAAATGTTCCTCAAAAAAAAATCACTGAATTTCCAGCTTTTTCTTTCTCCATCTCAATTCTTTTGATACGTGTTGCTGCCATCAATTTCGAAAAGAACAAAAATATCTCACTTTTTACATTTGATATGTTTTCTATGTTTTATCTGGAATAAATTGTGGATTTGAGATTTGCAAATCATTGCATTTTGTTTTTATTTACATTTTAAGAATTTGGATGTAGCCTACTGTGATGTCACACAGTAGTTTTGAACTACGGTTTTAAAGCCTTAACTTTGAAAATTGGCTGTTTTCATCTTGGTATTTTGAAGCCAGAAGTGACAAAACCATGGAGCAGGGGAAGAGTAAAGAATGTCAAAACATCTAAATTATTTCTTTATTTCTATTTCAGAATAAATATCTTCTTTGAGTTATAATTTTGTTATTCAGTTAATCAGTAATTCAGGTATTTATAAAGGTCATGCACTTCAAGATTGTTGATGGTTTTTATGGTTTATATCTGATATGAATTTTAATAATTGCAGCGTGCTACATTATTGTTTTCATTCGAAATAATACATTGGTGTTTTGTCCCAATGTAAATTTAATGTTCATCTTTAATTAGTTATAAAAAGTAGAAATATGTGTACAATTTCCTGTTGCTATCACAAAACAGTCTGTATACTTGTAGGATAAATTTAAGCCGTAGTAAAATACGTAAAAACAGAAGTTGTCAGTTGCTGTCAGTATTAGGCACACACGCAACAAAACCTTTTTCCATGACTGTACATAAAAAAATAGGCCTACTTCCAAGAAATTTGCAAATTATTACCAAACAAAATTTTATAGCTAACAGACAAAGGCAAACTTAGCATTTACCAAGATATGCAAAATAAATTAATAAAGTGTCTTAATTGTCCTTTCGATTCCTAGCTATAACATTTTGTTAATAATTTGCAAATTTGTTGACCAGGTAAAATTATTTTCATAACTTTGTCAGGTCCTTCTTGACCTTGGATTTAAGCCCCAGTACCATCAAATTGCAATTAATGGGTCTTTAAGCAATTAAAGAGGAACTGTGTGCATTCTTGCTTCATGGGACTCAAACCCGGGACCTTCTTACTGTGAGGCAGACATGCTAACCACTGCATCACAGTGCTGCCTGTACGAGTCTGATCATAGCACTGAGCTTTATATAGAACTGCAGTGTTTATTAGCCCAATAAGTTTATTAGCCCAAATTGTTTCATTGTTTGCTGCTATGCTTCCTATCAGCTGTCAGTTATAATAGTAAATAATGAAAAACACGCGACCCTAATTAGGAATAAGCGGTTCAGAAAATGAATGAATTAATGCATGACCTATTATTAAATTTATACTAAATATTAATTTCAGCATGTGAATTATATATAAAAACTTATAGCGTATACCTATTTTTTCCTGCTCTAACAGAAATCATCTATGTGCTGCAGAATTCGGTTCTCCGCATGTTTCCTACTTCCAAGATGGCGGCGGTTTGGCGTTGTCGATTACTGCGTTGAGGCGCTCTCGTGCCCTATCTAGTATTATATGGTGTCTATGGAGAAGGTTACCTCAAAATGGCGAAGAGGGAAGTTGATGTGCTGCTTTAGGATTAAAACGATTATAATATAAATAATCGCGAATTTTATTTTATTTTACAATTTTTTACGGAACATTCGCGAACAGATATTTTTGCCGGGGGTGAATTCGTTGCAAGTGGTTAAAATGAGTCTCTCGCTGAGGTAATGCTAGTTTCTTATCTGATTGTGGAGGCGGCCGTTAAATCTTTTCATTCATTCAACTCTGAAGTACACTGTAATGTCTCGATTATACTACTAAATACACTGTAATATCTTTATTTAACCACAAAATAAACTAATATCTAATTAATATTTAATTTAGTTACAAAATAAACTGTGATCTAATTATGCAGTACTATCTGCTCTCTCTATTTTTATGATGTTAGTTGTGTGATTAAAAAGCAGTCCTGTGTTTGTAATATTTTTTAAACTCATTAATTATTTAAGATTGAAATTGGTGTGACTTGCATGCTAAGACCTTTTCATATCAAAGAACTTCTCTAATAATCCTTCCCTGAACTCGTACTGCCTGGTGGTGTTATATTTTCAGACCTGATCTTTCTGCTGATAAGAATAAAAAGAAGAGAGAACTAACTGATGAACAGAAAGAAGAGATTAAAGAAGCATTTGAGCTCTTTGACACCGATAAGGATAAAGAAATAGACTATCATGAACTAAAGGTAATAATTTCAAGGTTTGATTTATAACATTATAAAATATTACCAAGGGCAGCATGGTGGCGAGTGGTCTCGCCTCACATCAGGAAGGTCCCAGGTTTGATTCCGGACTCAGGGCCTTTCTGTGTGGAGTTTGCATGCTCTCCCTGTGCTTGTGTGGGTTTCCTCCAAGTACTCCGGTTTCCTCCCACAGTCCAAAAACATGCACAGTTGGCTGATTGGTGGTTCCAAATTGCCCCTAGGTGTGAGTGAGTGTGAAGAGAATTTGTTTGTTGCACTGGTGTGTGTGTGGTGAGCTGGTAAGGGTGTATGCTGCCTTCACCCAGTGTTGGCTGAGATGGGTGCCACTGTCCTGTGACCCTATTTAGGATTAAGCGGATTAGAAAATGAATGAATGATGAAAATATTACCAACACCAGTAATTAACAGGGTGACCCAGTAAAACCTCTCACAAAGGTAAATAAAAAAGATAATCAAATTATTTTCCCACATGAACCTTCATTCAATACAGTACTTATTCATCATGTTTTAAAGAAACAATGGTGCCCATCAGCTGCCATGGCTTGACAGGTTATGACGGATGGGACAGCAGCGATCACCTGCTGAATAGCAACTTAGCAACAAAGGCTGGTGTTTCACTCTTGCAGGAGTGCGAAATCACGAGAATAGGATGTGAATCCGTCAGGTTATATAAGGCAAGTTAATGGCAATAATAACAGTTTACAGATATTAAACCAACAAATCAGATAAAAACTAGTGAACTTCTGAATAAAATAAAACTCGGCGCAAGTACAAATCATAAGCGATTGTGTTACATATATTAAAACAAATGTAATGCAATCCAATTGTACATATAAAAGGAAACTATGTTTTCATATTTGCCATATATTCATAGGCAAATTAGTTCCACAGTGCTAACAATAAGCACAGGGTGGTCATGTGACGTTTCGTTACTTTTTGCATTACATTGGCGTCCCCTGGGTGTGGAGGTATTCTACATGAAAAAAGGTTCATGAAATATATTGCTATTTAATAGAAACAGACAAACTAGTCATACAATATTTTTTATAGTTTGGGTTTAATTTCTTTTTAAGAAATTTCAAGAGTTTGAGGTGGATAAGTATACACTTGTGATTTAAGGTAGCACCACCGGAAAAATCACAAGGGGCGAGGTCAGGCAACGAATGAGATCAGCCAATCCAGAAATATTTCCCTTAGCTCTTCCAAAGATCTTCGAGCTGTGTGTGCTGTAGATCCATCTAACTGAAACTACACATCCATTTCTTCAGCATCAAGGGGTTCAGGTTGAAGTTGACCTCAGATCTCCTGCATCACTAAGATTCATGTGTTATTATAATTTAATTCTCTGTAACCTTTTTTAAATTTACCTTTGACATGTTGGTAGTTTTATTGGGTCACTGTGTACACACTGAGGGAAAACAGAAACATGTGAGTGTGTGTGCGCGTGTGTGATGCAGTAATTGGGTTATAATTAATTATATATGTATTTTATCTACCACTTTAATTTGGTGTGGTGTTTTAGTAACCCTTGCTGTGCTTCTTCTGGTTTGTGTAGGTAGCGATGAGAGCTCTTGGTTTTGAGGTGAAGAAAGCTAATGTTATGATGATTTTAAAAGACTACGACCGAGGAGGCACTGGAAAAATAACTTATGAAATGTTTAAAGAAGTCGGTAGGTAACATCATTAATCTGGATTTATTTAATGTTTCATTTTATTGTTCCATGTTTGTGTTTGTAGATGAAAGGTATATCAGTCTGAACTCACAATTATCTTATAGATAAACATATCACTGGAAAGCTTTATATCTCAGGAGCGTACATCTTTTTTAAATAAAGGGTTAATATGATCGTCCCATGTAAAGTCATTTCTGATTTATTAACCAAGAATGAGGAGTAGAATCTGGTACGTCATTCCAGGAAAACCTCTCACCACCCTCAACAATTTTCTTTCATATTTTGCTTTAAATAATTTGAGAAAATGAGGGTTAAAAAAAAAGGATATATCTAAATATAACTATAATCAGTAGTACGTCTGTGAATTTTTAATCTCCTGCATGTTTCAGTATTTGTAGCTTATCTGGACACAGGTCCGTCCATTCATAGTTTTTAAAATGCTTCCTCGCCTTTATTTCTTGACAGATTTCCAATTTGTTTGTTTTAATCTTGTTTTAGCTTTCAATTAGAGATTGAAGTGGGGCAGGGGTGACTCAGAGATTGAGGCTCTGGGTTACTAATATGAAGGTCGGGGGTTCAAGTCCCAGTCGTTAACCCTCAACTGCTCAGCTTTATAAAAATGAAAAATGTAAGTTAATCAGGATAATGGTGTCCAAATACCATAATGCAAATATCACCTGCAAACCCACTAGTATGTATTATTTCTCCTGCTAATATCTTTACAGTGCCCCTACAGTTGAAAAGCCGATGATAATCATGGGTCATCTTTTTAATTGCCTTGATTCAAATCATTAATTCATTAATTTGTACCACTTTTTATCATTATATCATACACATCAGAACACAAGGCCATTAAGGCCACCAGCCGAATTATGATGATATAGTATATTCTTACTCTGAATTTGAATTTTAATTTTTCCAAATGCAATTTAATGTAAAGGAAGTGATAAAATGTGTTCGCTGGCACACTTCATAAACCAAGTGTTATGTAATTATATTGATTTAATTTTTCAGTTGTTAGTTGTCTTTTTGTATATTTGGTCCTCAATGTCATATATAAGGTCAGTACTGCAAAACTAGTTTGTTTACATTTTCATGTATGTATGACCCTTGGATCTTTTAATTACTTTTTTTTTAAATACTGATTAGAAATTATGTAAAAATTTTTGTAATTATGGCCAACAAGTTCCAGCAGCTCATCAATAAAAAATTTAATCCACATAAACAATTTCATGATTTCTCAGAGACATCTAACTAGTGAATGTCCTCACTGACCTCTGGAGTCAACACTCTTACTAAATTAGAAACTGTAAGAGATCACTTGGATTTGTATATTTTCCCTTTTAGTGACTGAAAGGATATTGGATCGAGACCCTAAAGAGGAAGTCCTGAAGGCATTTAAACTGTTTGATGATGATGACACTGGGAAGATCAGCCTGAAGAACCTGCGGCGTGTGGCCAGAGAACTGGGAGAAGACATGAGTGATGAAGAGCTGAGAGCTATGATTGTTGAATTTGATACTGATGGAGATGGAGAGAGTAAGTATTTAAGATGGATGAAGCATACTGTTTTATAATACTGAACTCTAGTTTCTCTTTTAGCTGTATCTTGGCAGGCTAGCTTGTTGCTTATCATCCATTATCTTAAATTGTTCAATTAATATAAATCAGAGTGTGACACCAATTCAGAATGTACCAATATCTTCATTATAGCCCTTTTGCGTCTTCCTTGTTTGGTATGGACCTATCAAATATTTCCTTTAGTTTCATTTGCATTGATGAGAACACTTTACTGTGACACTTGAGGAACAAAATAGGCACATGAAACTCAAAGATTTTTTGTTTTGTTTTTTTTATACTTTTTAATTTGCGTTTAATTTAATTTATTTTCTAATTTTAAATTAGATATTTAATTTCTCAACAGTAAGCACACATGGTTTTGTGTTGTCAGCTGCCATCTCGTTTCTCTTTCCCGTTTTATTTTCCCCAGACTGTAACCTACCTCAAACTTTAGTGTGACCCCATGCATTGCCATGCTGAGCCACCTGAGCAAGGTGAAGCCTGAACTGAGGTTGAACACTCATCCCAACATACTGTTATTCCTGCTGGACATGGTCTCCTGCATCAACAGCTTGTAGCTGATGTACAGTGAACAGTTACTAACTAGAATTGAATTGGAATTTCTTGTTAAACACTTATAATCTTTACACTCAGATAAGGATGGGTTCCCTTTTGAGTCTAGTTCCTCTCAAAATGTTCTTATTGTCTCAATGCATCAATTGAGAGACCAAATTCTAACAATTGGGGACACTGTAAAATGCAAATGAAACTATGCGATTATTTACAAATTTCATTAATCCACATTTTAACTTATTAAAGCTCATTTTCAATGAGCTACATGTCTCAAAGGTGTTGGGACCGCGCAACAAATGGCTGTGACCCCTAGCAAAAATGATGGTGTCAGCACTCTTGGAAGATATTCATTCAATGGTTTAATTTTGTATTAATAATTAAATAAATAAGCTAATGTCACAAAAAATTGGATTCAAAATACCAACCTCATGGATCTAAGATGGATTTTTTTTTTTTGTAGTAGAATAAATCAGAGGAAAGAAAATATGCAATCACTCAATTCTAAGGAAAATAATATGGAATCATGAAAAAACTTTACAGCATTAATAACGTGTTTCATCACCACAGTTTTCTTCATCAGTCCTCCTCTAACTTATTGCTGTTACCAGACCAGTTTTGCAGGTTGGAGCCTCATCATGGACCATTTTCTTCAATTTCAACCAGATAGTTTTTATTGAGGTCCAGACTATTTGCAGGCAATGCTATTGACATTCTATGTCTTTGATGAAGGAAAGTTTTCATGCTTTTTGCCTGATGGGTAGATGCATCATCATCCTGGGAAATGGTGGCATCACCAAGCATCCTTTCAACTGCAAAATTTAGATGTAAACCTGTGTATTTATTGAAGATGTAATGATGGCCAATGATGGCACCTTTACCTGACACGCAGCCCCAGATCATCAATGATTGTGGGGATTATGAAAGTAATGGGGATTATGAAAGTTTTCTTTGGGCCGTTATCTTTCTTTAGGACGGAACCAAACTAAAATTTCATGATCGTCACCTCGCCCAGTGCAGATTCATGATTCATCACTGAATATCACTTCCATCTAGTCATCCACAGTCCCTGTTTTTTTTAGCCCACTGTAACCTTGTATTTTCTCTTTAGGTGTTAACGATGGCTTTCCCTTTGGTTTTCTGGATGTGAATCCCATTTCCTTTGGGTGAAATCTAACAGTTCACTCAGGCATTGACACCAGTTTCCAGCCATCAGTTCGTCATTTATTTGTTTTTCTGAGTATTTTCTGTTTTAATATGTGTTGCTTTAAGTTTTCTATCTTGATACTTTGATGTCTTCCTTGTTGTACCAATATGCTTCCCTTTTACAACCTTCCCAGTCTGTATTTGGTTCAGATTTTAAACACAGTCAACTAGTAACATACAACATCTTTCATTACATTCTGTGATGATTTTCCTTCTTGTAGAAGTTTTATAATCATTTGTTTTAACTGAAAGATCTTGTGTTGGAGCCACGATTCTTCAGTCAGCTCTGTGCAACAGATCACCAGTGTGTTCGAGCACTCTTCTTTACGTGCAGAGTTATCAGATTGAATGCATTATCAGATCTGATACAGGTGTTTGTGTTAGAATTAAATGTTATAGATTCCATCATATTTTCTTAAATCCATGAGGTTGGTATTTTGAATTAAAATAGTTTTGTAACACATTTGTGATTAGGGTTTTTTGTTTGTTTGTTTTACAAAATCACATTTTACCCCCTCAGTAATGGACTAAGGACAACAATGCTTGTTTAATTGTTCTGGAATCTTTAACATTGAAATGATATTTGGGTTTTTCATTCTTTCGTTATTTCTTTTTTTAGTTAGTCAAGAAGAGTTCCTCTCTATTATGACCGGAGATACCTGAGTGTCATCAGATCGTATCCAGTAACATGGACAGCAGCAATGATCCAGCTTCATGTTTAGAAGACATCTTTAAAAATATAATCTGCTGTGTTCAACCTGTAAAGCTTTATTTTGATACAACAGCAGGGCATTCATTTAGTTTTTTACCAGATGCTCATATGTATAAATGTTCTAAACGTCGAATATTAAGGCACTGTGACCATGTGACCCCAAACCCACAGTCGGTTACTGATGAAAAAGAACTAAACATTGTATTCTGAGATTAAAGCTACATTTAATATATAAAATTTGTAGCTTAAGCAATTTGCCTGATTTAGGACTTGCCAAATAACATACCAGGTACCCTCCCCTATCAGTCTATGTATGTGGCATTCTGTTGTGGGACTCATTTGGAGGATTCGGGGTGGCCTGTTCTTGTCCTTGATACAAGATGTGTCTGGGCACTAATGACACTGATCAGGAAGTCTTTCAGTTGGCCTAGTCTGTCTGGTGGGTATCTTGTTGGGATCTTGTTGGGATTTCTGAGCAGATGGAAAATATTTTTTTTCTTTTCAAATCCCAAAACAATGCATGGCCATGAAAAGGAACAATAAAACTCCACATTTATATATGTATATATATATATATATATGTGTGTGTGTGTGTATGTATGTGTATGTATATGTATGTATATATATATATATATATATCCCCCTCTTTGTATGTGTGTTTATAGTCACATAAAGTAAATAGATCCCATCATTATTAAAAAAAAATGTATAGATACATATAGTAACAGTTCCAAAAGGGGCGCTGGAGAACTTGAGCTTCAGCAGCAAATTTGAAGGCAAACTAGAACGAGGTGGTCAGAGGGGAACCTTCTTCAATCCAACCTCCCACCTCTCATAATCAGTAAGAAATTGGAAAACGTAGCACAAAATCTTGGAAGTGGCACCGCAGGAAGAAAATAAATATACATAAACATAGTACCAAGTTGATGGAGATTCCTCACAACAATACTCCGACTCACTTGGAGTTTCTCTTAACATCAGTTTCATTACCACCGGGATTAATTCGACCATCCCAAGACACCTGCCAGAGAAGCCCAGGTCGACCTGAGTGCGATGCTGCCGATTCCTTGCCTTTGTTGGTGAATTGTACAATCACTCTGTTGACTGTGGAACAGGAATCTCAAAGGTTTTATAAAATCTGACCCTGATAAAACTCTGTAATGAGGGGAGGATGTACTTTTGTTAGGTCTGTGTGTATAGTTACTCGGTTGCTGAACCTCTTAATCCTATTAGGGTCACAGGGAGGCTGAAGCCTATCTCAGCCGACTCTGGGTGATGGCCTTCAGGGCTCTCAACACTAACCGCTGTCAAAAATCATCTATGTCTATCTATAATCTAAATAATATCTATAATACTCACAATACTGTTCCTATCTTTTAGGATGCGATGTCAGTTCAACCTGGGGTTAAATTTATACACATGGAAGACTATGACAATATAAGAAGAAAAAAGATATATTTTTAAATATTGTAAATATGAATAAAATGCTTGTTCTCTCCGTGAGTGTATGGGTTTCCTCTGACTACTCTGGTGAAATAGTGGTCAGCACATCCACCTCACAGCATTAAGGTCCTGGGTTTGAGCCCTGGGCTCAGCGAGGGCATTTCCGTGTGGAGTTCTCTCTGTGTTCTCGCCGAGCCCAGGACTCAAACCTAGGACCTTGGTATGAGGAGGATGAACTAACCATTATACCACCCATATTTACACCCATTAACTTTAAACTGCATTCCCTGTGTGTAATTTTCTTAAGTTCTATATTCTCACAGACAATATACTCACTATGTATTTTATTATATGATTTGAGTAAAAAAAAGAGTTTACAAAAGGCTCATTTATGCACAACTATAGACTAATATGCATGAATATTTCCTTGTACACACTCGTCCATAAGAATTAAGGAAAGAGATGTTGTGCATGCATGAGTGTGTAGGGAAACAAGATGTTTCAAACTGAAAATTTCACTCCAGCCCACTGACCAAAGTTATATCTCTGTTGTAAATAAGTAGTACATCTATATGGTTTCAAATTTGCCATTAATAATTTAAGCCGTAACTGGGTTATCAAAGGCCGGCCATGTCTCTCACTGTCTATGGTGGGAGGCATGTAAAAGAACCATTGCTGACTTTCGTCAAGAGTAGGCTGTATAGCCGTCAGCGTGTTTCTGCCCTGCTATGGCCTTTCGAGCTGTCCAGGGTGTACTCTGCCCTCGCCCAAAGTTGGCTGAGATGGGCGCCAGCCTCCCCGCAACCCTAATTAGGAATAAGCGGTATAAAATAAAATGTTTTATTCTTTTCTGAGTGAAATAAAATCTTTTTATGCCAGGTTCTCCAAACAATTTAAATTCTTTCTGACAGGCTGAAATGCGCTAAACATTTCAGTTTTTGTTTTGTTTATTTATTATTATTTTTATACTCAAAGGAAAAAAATATTGCGTAAGAGCGATAATAGCAGAATGCCCTTTTGTGAAATGTATCCTAAACGGATCAGATGTAATTGACAGATTTAGACTATTTTAAATAAATTACATTTGCCAACACGTTAGTCAGGGATTTTTTACCCGCATTTCTCCAGTAATGGACAGCTTTCACACCTAGATGTTACTGGGCAGATTCTATGTTACCTTATTATGACATTGCCTGCTTTTAGCAGAGTCCTCTCCATTCTGATCAATTTGGCCCAATTAAAATGCTTTACATTCACAAGCGCATGTTTTTCAGTAGCGTTTCAAATTATCTCTCATAATTAGACACAATGACTACTCCAATCTACAATAGCCTTTGTTTAGATTTATACCACAGCAATTCAGAATGAGAGAGGTTCTATTTTACAAGCCTGCTCTATAAGGCAACGAATTCTTCTATTGCTAGTTGTCCATGAACAAGTACTGTTACTGGAATGGGTGTCATAATGCCTTAACATTTGTTCAGCAGACAGGCTGTGACCAATTCCTTCTTAATCTTGGATTCTGAAGAAGAGCTTTCAGAGAATCAAGTCTCTTCTCATGAAGCACCAATCCATTTACTTCACTGATGTTTCAACCATTAATTAATAAAAATAATAAAATAAGGCTTTTGCACATTTCTATCCTCTTGGCAGTACCTCACTAATTCCTCCAACACATTTATTTTCCTTCCTTTCACACACAAACACACAGATACGAGTATACTCACAGATATAAAATACTTATGCAATCATACTAATAATGTATTTCAAAATGTTCCTGAAATTTCACAAAACTACACCATACAATTTGTTTATGCACATGTTTACTGATAATATTTGATTACTTATACACACACATATACATATATATATACATATATATATATATATATATAATTATTATTCTTGTGGATGAATGATGATTTGTATTAAAGATGATCTGTAATAAATTAATTTGGTGAAAATGGATTAAATTGTAATTGAATTGTAAAATAATGATGTTTGTATTAAAGTGTAGTTAAACTGTTAAATGATGATTTATGCTTGAAAAAACCTGAGGGCTGCCCAAATCCACCCAAGGCCTTCCACGTAATGTCAACACCACCTGATGTAAACAATCTCTGGTCTTTTTCTGGAGCTAAGAAATAATGGTGGCAAACCTTAACACTATGAACTGTGAACTGTGATTATTTCCACTCTGACTGAATAAAATGTTCCTAAACTTTAGTGTAAACTGCTAAGTAATTTGCTGTTTTGTCTACTTTGATTGAATAAAACTGCTCTTGGAGTTTGAATCTACGTCTCTTGGTGAATTGACCTGTGTCCGCCATGACCATATATATCAAAGCAGTGTAGGTACACTGCAGTCTGATTGCTCATCTATCAGGGGATTAAAAACACATTATCCCAAGTGGATAATGCTGGAATCAAAACCACAGACACTAACAGTTTGTCACGGTCATATGGAGCAGATGGAAGCCTTTTATGTCATGCTAACGTAAATTGCACACATCTATAAAAACTGAAATTAAAATAAATGACTACATTTCAGTGCCTTTTCTTGTGTTTCAACATAGTAGGCATATACTAATACTAATTTGAATGAGTGTACTCAACAAGGTTGAATTATGTTTCCATATTCTAAGTAACTCTTGATGAGCAGGAAGAGTAAAGATGCCGATAGCTATACAGCATTTCACTCGGCTGTGAGCTTGCTAAGCCCACTTGACCTGCATCTGTCACAGTTATACTATATAAAACTGAACTATAAAAATATTGTTTTATTTTTCATTCCTTTGTTTCCATGTTGTAAATACTAAAACTGAATGAGTTTCAACCATAATGTTAGGCACACATTGCATTGCTCTGCTCGGAGCGTGCTGAGCTCACTTGACCTGCATGTGTTTTCATTAAATATCTAAAAATAAACTACAAATATCTTGTTTAGTTTGTTTTTTATCTTCCAGTGTAGCTTTTAAAAGCTTCTTAAAGAATCACCTCAAGCTTGAAGAATTTGAATAGGGACTAACTCAGTGACATCCACCTCACCTTCGATGAATAATTGCTAATTATATAGTAAATTAAGACAAGCTTATTATATTTCCTATGTTTAGATAATGCTAAACATAAATAAACCTGTGACAGTACGTGAATAAGTGAATGAATGAATTACTAAATAAATGATGAATGAATTATTGAATGAACGGATGGATGGATGGATACATGGATGAATGGATGGATGGATGGATGAATGAATATTACAGTTGTATGTTTTATACAGGGAACTCAAATCATTATTTGCTCATGACATATTCAACCTTTTTGATATAGCTATGTCAAAATGATACCTCAATGGTGCTAACCACAAGTGTCCATTTACTGCAACAATGATAAAAGCCTGGTCAAATTCACTTTCCTGATGGCATAAACCTATTATGAAACGAGTGACCATTGAATTAACACAGAGAACTTGAAAGCTTTTATACTCGGATGTAGAATATATTCAGAGCAAAAATTAATTCACCTTGTTTGCAATTGCTCTGGGACTCTCTTAAGCCTCATGGAGACAATTTACTCAGATACAGAATAAAAAAACTTCATTGTGTGATTACAAAAAGATTTTGTATTGTAACACACATAGAAGTACATGCATTTATATCCATTATTCATCACTGGAAAAAAAATCATTCAACTGAGCTTAAGGTTTCCCCCTGGAGACAATTGTAAGCCTTTAACAGGGACAAGTTAAAGACTGTTTAAAGACTGCTTGCACATCATGGTTATCAAGTCAGTCAACAGCCAAATTTATTTTTTGACTTCTTCATGCCTGTACCCTGGATCTCCTAGACAGAGAAACAAAGTGTCAAAGAATCTTTTGTGATTTGTCAGGACAATAAACTCAGCTAACTGCCCTTAATTATCATGTTAAATCTGAACTAAATCGGATCAAATAGTCTA
>JBCNYG010000008.1:11945639-11977113 GCA_039654305.1 Porochilus rendahli | reverse complement strand
GTCTTTGGGGGGGAAAAAAAAAAAAAAGGGTTGAACCCTTGCCCCAACCCCCCATCCCCCCCCCCCCCCCCAAAAAAAAAAAAAAATAAATAAAAAAATTGAGAATGGTGGAGAAATTAGAAGTAAATATTGACAGAAGCATATGTTCATGTGGTTTGAAAAAAGCAACTGAGTAATGGACCGCTAAGTACAGCGTGCGAGATGTTCATCATGTATGCTATTCGGAAAAGATTGGTACTCAGAAGTACACACTCGATTTAAAAAAACCCAAACATAAATAGTGTTGTCTTACTGTTTTTCAGCAAGTGGGTTCCAGAGTGTGTATATGTAATTATTTAATGCCTTTAGCTGAGAGCCTGGTTAAACAGAAGGCACACATAGGTAGAAAAACATTTTCAGACTTTCTATCACTGCCATCTCTACAAATGGTTATAAAATTGTGTACACATGGCACACGGCTTAAAAAGTTTTGGTGATTCAGCAGCGACAAAATTCATTAAACAAAGGCTTGAAACCCTTGTAAATAGTTGCTTGTAATAAACAATCTGACTGAGCATCACGCATTCAGGAAGGGTGAATGCAATATTTCAATGAGAGGGCAGCATGGAATGTAATTACAGTATCAATTTGTCTTATCTTTGCATGAGCCATGGACACTCACAACTGACTCATATATGGTGATTACACAAGCAGGACTCATTTCCGTTTTCTCTGCATCACTACACTTAGAATGAACAATCATTTCCATAGCTTATCCACGTTCTCACTGTGCTCTCTTTGTCCATTATGTATCCATTTCATTTTTCTTCATTTTAATGTCCCCCTTATCTCTACATAATTTGAATAGCGGTGTTGAATAGTCAGTGTTTGCATTTAAAAATTTTACCACAGATTATTATAATTTCTAGCTACATCATGACATGACAGCAAATCAATCCAGTAGGAAGAAAACATGGCCTGAGTGATGCTTGCTGTAAATGGGCAAAAATACAATTATAAATAAAACCTTTTATTTTTTATTTCATTCATTTATTTTATTTATTTTTTCCCAGAAGCTAAGTGACTCATTTGTAGCATTCATTCATCCATAGTAAATACCTGGTCAGGGTTGGGGTTGTTTAAGACCCTTTCATGTATACATACTGAAAAGAATAGATATAGGTATTTGGAGCACTATACTGATAAAGATGTAGAATAATGTATGTATTTTAAGTTTCATAATATTTAATTTAATTGCAGGCTACTATTAGGCGCCATTCCAATGTATCGCAACATTCAGTCATCCATTCATTCATTTTTTAAGTCGCTTATTCCTAATTAGGGTCACGGGGAGGCTGGGGCTGGATACACCCTGGACAGCCCTCCAGACCACTACAGGTCCAACACACACAACCATTCACACTCTTACTCACACCTAGGGGTGATTTGGAACAGCCAATTAGCTTATTGTGCATGTTTTTGGAATGTGGGAGGAAACCGGAGTACCCCGAAGAAACCCATGCAAGCACAGGGAGAGCACGGTAACTCCACACACAAACGCCCAAGCCCAGGAATTAAACTCAGACCTTCTTGCGGTGAGGCAGACATGCTAAACACTGCACCAACATGCCGCCCCGTATCACTACATTAATAGCTAATTATAAGAATGTGTTGCTCTTTAAACATGTTCTTTGTTTAGCTATGCTGTAGTTTTCTAGTTTTTAGCTACTCACTGGCAAGCTTCAAGAGACATTCAGCTCCTTTGTACAAAACTACACTTGTTAATTATAAGGAGGGTATTATGACTAGAGATAAACAAGTCTGGAAACCAAAGAAAAGAGGCTAATTTAATTACAGTCCACATCTACAAGAACATATTAGGCAATTTATACAGAAGTTCTGACTCCAGGAATCGCAGGCATCGGGCCGTGCTGATAAATATTCCCAAATTGGTTCAGCTTATTATTTGACCCAGAGCAGCCCAGCATGCTAAATTGGATGCACAGGGATTTTATTTGGCCTGCTGAGGCTATTGCTAGTGGAAAATCTACCCCGACAGCTTGTGATCAGGAGTGGAGTTTTTGCTGAGGTGAGCTCTGCATTGGCTGATTGGTACAGTAAATGAGCGATTCTCATTTGTGTGATGACCTGATGTAAGCATGGAAATTCTCAATTAGACCACATCTAAGCTTTTGCTTTCTCACACCGTGTTTTTCTCAGCACACAAGTGAGAAGGATGCTGTTTTTTTTTTCTGCTGTAATCCTAGAAGTATGTGTCTGTCTAGACAATATGTCACAATCAGATGCTGTGCCTCTGTTGCAGAGGGTACTCGGATAAATACACCAAATATAGCGCAATTACAAAATTAAACTGCCTAATCCTTAACATGTAACATGCAAATAAGAAACGTGTGTTGTTGTTGTTGTTTTTATTATTATTATATTATTTGTATGACTGACAAACATAAATTACACTACATTTTTCTTTAAATCAAAAACTATTTTTTTTTATTATTGTTATTCTTTAAAATTGATCATTATTAATTCTCAGATACTTTATTATTGTTGTGATGAAATGCAGAGCAGCACAGTGGCATAGTGGTTAGCATGGCCATTTTACAGCAAGAAGGTCCTGGGTTTGCATCCTGGGCTTCAGCTTTTCTGTGTGGATGTTCTCCCCATGTTTGCGTGGGTTTCCTCCAGGTACTCCGGTTTCCTCCCACAGTCCACACACATACACATTGGGCAAAGTGGATGTTTACACATTAAGTAGGTGTGGATGTGTTTTGGTTTTGTGCTGTAGGTGTGGATGTGTTTTGGTTTTGTGCTGTAGGTGTGGATGTGCCTGCTGTTGGCAGAATGGGCTCCAGCCTTCCATAGTAGAACCATAGTAGAATTAAGCAGGTTGGATAAATGAGTCTACACAAACATTGTAGCAGCCTACACAGCAACCCCCTCCCCCACCTGGGACAGTCTGATCACTTTTTTCTGTGTCTCACCCCCAAGTACTCAACACTCACCTATCGTGTGAAGTGCAGACCATCAAACTGTGGCCAGTGGTGGTAGATTCCGTACTCCAGGACACGCTACCTGTGGCTCTTATACAAACATTGACCCTTAATCCTACTCAGTACTGGAATACATCAACACCACAATTGATAGTGTCACTGCAGAGAGACAGATCACCATGTACCCTAATCAGAAGCCATGTTATGTGCGGCTTCTGCTGAAGGCACGTAACAATGCCTTTAGATCATGTGACACACATGCATACAGTATGTACAGGGCAAACCTGAAGAGGGGCATCAAGAAGGCCAAGCATGACTAAAAGCTGAAGGTGGAGGAACACTTTGTCAATTTTGACCCCCGACGCATGGGGCAGGGCATAAAGGCCATCACCAACTCCACACCGACAGCCATTAAAATGTCCTTTCTCAATCAGCTGAATGACTTTTACACCCGTTTCCACCACCAGACCTTTCTACCCCACAGAAGTCCATAATGCACTGAGTAGAATCAATGCATGCAAGGCTGCTGGACCTGATGGCATTCCTGGACATGTGCTCAGAGAGTGTGCTTATTATGTCTGCATTGTATAGTTGTGCTACAAATAGTTACGTGTAATGAAATTATCATCTTTTTGTACACAAACAGTCATTTTACACAAATTGCCATGATTCAGTTTTGTTTTATTTATATACTGACTTTACCAATGGACATTGTTACAAAGTATCTTTTGAGAAAGCTGGATTTGGATTTAGATCTAGGTTCATAAGGAGCACTGCAGGGTAGTCAGTGGCTGGGTAATGCTGGACAGTGTGATTATGAGTTGTAATATCAGCAAACATATACACCGTCCCATTTCCCATAAATCCTGAATTCACTCCAGTACATCTGGCTAATACAGTAACACTGGGGTAACCGTATGCATGTTGCAGGTGCAGTATGCCTCCGGCATCATTTCCTTAGATTCCATAGGGTTGTGTTATAATACTTAACAAAGCCAATTGACACAGGAATCCACTGAAGACATTTACCACCAGGAAGCGGAGTTTGACACAATGGACATCAGGAACAATAACCAGAGCAAAGGAAGTAGTTACAATTTGGAAACTGTGCGAGTGAGCTCTCCCTGAGGGAAGGAAACACTATTCTAAAATAAGCAGCCATCTGATGCTGTGGTGGACGTCAGTTGTATTTTTGAAGACTTCCATGGTTTGATTTTAGAAGAGGTAATTCCCAGGCATCTGTTTCAAGAGAGGAAGAAGGGTAATTGTATTAGCGCCCAGGAAATAAGCACTCAGTCCAGGCAGCTGTGAGCTTCATGCCCACAGGTATGGTGAATCATGAGAACAGGTAGCTCAAGGAAGTAAAAATGTGAGAGCTGTGCGTGAGTGTATACATGTTGTTTGTGTGTCAGTGGATGGGGTGGAGTTATGTGTTATTCAGTTAAGTAAAACTGTCACCAGCTTAAGGTCATCAACACCTTTTGTAAAATGGACTGCTTGTTTTTACACTACAGCCGTTTTTGTGTCATTATGCGCTTGTTAATGAATCACTAACTGAATCATTTGATTTCATACGAATCACAAATTTACATTTCAAGAAGCTCTGCCTTATTCTGGAAAAAATTCACAGCTTCTTGTTTAACACGTTATAATAATTAACCTACTGGATGTATGCAAAATCTGTTGACTGAGGTTCTGAGTAGGAGTATACAGTAAAGAAAAAAAAAAGAAAAGAAAGAAAAAAAAAACAGCTGGCTGTCACAGTTTAGTTTCATTAACCCTATCTCTAATGCAAATCAAAACAGCTAGCATTTTTGTGCAGCTGAGTTTACCAGCATGAGATGAATGATTTTGTGGTTTAAGTCCTGTTAAAAGTATGATATAAATAGCAGAGGGCTCAGAATACTCAGAGAGCATGGTTTATTTCATGTCACATCTTCCTATTGAGCAGAAAATGTTGATGCATTCCAACCTCATATATGTCTACATGGCTGATTGACATAAAAAAAAAATAATAAATAAAAACAGGCAACCGCAATCTAGCTGAGGGACATGACAATCATAGACCCTCATGACCTATGCCAGTGTCATGTGTCCTATATTTCTCATGCAATCTGCTTTCAAAATGCCTCACTGCCAGAAACTGAAGTGATCTCATAGAGTGCAAGGTGTGTTTAGCAACCCAGAGCTGCTATTTTCTTCTGAAGCAGAAATCATTCATTAAAATAAATAAATAAATAAATAAACAATTAAATAAAAGTAGGATTGCATGATTGGTGCTCTATGACACGGAACATGTTCCAATTCGCTATGTCTACATTAAATCTGAAACTTGAAATTTAAATTTTCTTCTCAGATTAAAATGCTGAGGTTACATCTTCTGACTTTCCTTCTCATAATCAAGGGTAGGTTCAGTCTATTTGTTAACACTGCTTAATTTATTTTAATTGTTATGTTGATGATGAAGATGATGAAATTGATGATGCTGATTTTCATCCTCAGCGGTTACTTCAGACACTGATGGCTCAGGAGATGACTATCGAGGTAAATTCATTTTTAATGTCAAGTTGTTTAAATAGTTAATCATTTAATCCAAATTCCAAAAGTTTTTTTTATTTTTTTCATTTTGGATTATCATATCTTCTCTAACTCTCTTTTCACCTACAGATGAAGAAGTGGATGATGAGCCAACACGTAAGATTTAAAAAAAAAAAAATTATAATTCTTTTTTGTGCCAGTAATAATTGAAGCATGAAAGCAGGTCATTACTGTAAGGTCAGCCATCATGTTAATTCCTAAAAGTAATCAGTTAGCCGCTCCCCAATGAACCTGGCTCTTGGAACACTGCTGTCTCTCAGCTTAATACGCGCTGTCGCTCTTCATCAGCTTGATGATTGCCTTGTGATAGAATCATTCAGCTGTTAAAGCAAGAACTGCTCACCACTGACTAAACTTGAAAAATTAGCATGAGCAGACAGAGGAAACGAGAATTTCCCTGATAAAACATTTGGGAAAGAATTTCAAGAACTCGATGAATTCAGGCATCATACACATTGATCAAGTTTTTGTCTACACTCTTAGATGTGCCTATACATATATCCATGCACTACATGTTAGCTGGTACAGTAGGTTAAATTATTATTATTTTTTTGTTGCAGCAAGGTTGAATTCTCAGTTTTGGCTGATCAGTATAGATGGTGTAGATGCACTTTCTATTATAGCAACTCTGACTATAGTGTCAGCTGTTATTTAAATTGCAGGGCATATGCAGCTATATGTGTGAAAACTTGTAAACATATAAAGAGTAGGCATGTAAAATTATGTAAACATTTGAAACAAAAAATTTAGTTTGATTACTAAGTGCAGTAACTAATTTATTCATTCATTTATTTTCTGAACCGCGTAATCCTAATCAGGGTCGCGGGGAGGCTGGCGCTCATCTCATCCGACTGTGGGCGAGGGCAGAGAACAACCTGGACAGCTTGACAGGCCATGGCAGGGCAAGTGCAATAATAAGTGTATATTTTTACTTTTTATTTTTTATTTTTTTAGAACTACTGTATGAACCTGGTCGTTCATTCGAAGTGAAAACTGAAGATGCAGATAATGAAGGTGATTTATATAAAACAATATCTGGCTTTATTTTATTATTTATCTAACCCTACATATAACATGTTTCAATGCAAATACAAATGTATTATATCACTTAATTATGACTTTTTTTAATGTGGGGTCTGTTGACTGTGTAGTTTATATATTTTTGATTTCATATTATCTCCTTTATGTTATAGATGGAAGTACCACTATCATTATCATAGCAGCTGTCTGTGTGGTCGCATTGGCTGTTGTGGCTGTAATAGGTAAGAGGCACAGAGAGACAAATTAGATTTCATTTTGTTATCATAAGCACTTGCAGTTATTTATTTATGCAAACTACCGTATATTATTAATAATAATAATAATAATAATAACAATAATGATGAGTATGTATCAAGTCTTAATGAACTGTTAAATCTGTAGGTGTTTTGATGAAATTAGTTTTCAAAATTGTACAAATGGCATAAATTATACATGAAGCATTTTATCAGAATTAGAATGATAAAACTGTGTAGGTTTTAGAGCTTTTTATAATTAAAAAAAATATTTGATGGGTTTGACTGTATCTGTTAATATGCAATCATGTTTCTGTAGAAATAATTAATTGCTATTCTTTCCCTCCCACAGCTGTAGTTCTTTTCAAACGCCATTTGCAGAGACGAGAACAAGGGTGAGGACCACTTTGCTTATTTATACATACATTGTATACATTCTTAATATTACAGATAGGTTAATTAATCTCCAAGCATCTGAGGGGACTGTGAACAAACCAGTCGCTGATGAAGGTCCGCATTTGATTAGCTCTACAAAGGTGGGCTGAAAAGTCCATAGGCTGACTAAGAAGGAGTAACTTGGTGCTCCTGAAAGTTAGAATACACTGATATACATATTAGGTGACATATCGCTTGTCAGGTTTGGTAAGAAAAGGGTAACAGCGGACAAACAGGAACAAGACGAGACCTGCAGGGCTACAAGAACGTGCCTCTGTGCAACACACAAAAAGAAAAAAACAGCGGGACACGGTGAGAGGGACATGCTCATCTTTACAAATCATATTTGTCAGATAGGATCAGAGATGACAATGTCTGAATCAGCCTGGGATGGAAAGAAGAACAGTGCAGCAGGAAAATATGAAATAAGAATCAACATGAACATTTTATTCAGATTTATTCTGTGAGTGTGGCCTTAAAACATGTAGCCGGGAATTCAAAATAAGCCATGTTCCTCTTAAAACAGTTGTATTCTCACTCACTCACTCAATCACTCATTTGCTGGACTGTTTAATCCTACTGGGGTTACGGGAAGGCTGAAGCCTATCTCAGCTGGCATTGGGCGAAGGCACGGTACCCCTGAACAGCTCACCAAACCATCACAAGGCCAGCATACACAACCATTCACTCTCACACTCACACCAAGGGGCAATTCTTAACAGCCACTTAGCTTTAGATGTATGTCTTGTCTGTGGGAGGAAACCGGAGTACTGGGAACAAGCAAACTCCACACAGAAATGCCCGAGTACTTAAATCGAACTTAGGACCTTCTTACTGTAAGGCAGATGTTCTAACAACTGTGCCACTCTTCCGCCCACAGTGGTATTCTATTAACAAAAACATGTTGGTTCTCAAATGGCACAGTCGCGCAGTAGTTAGCATGTCCGCTTCACAGCAAGAAGGCCTGGGTGTGATTCCCAGACTCGGGTGTTTCAGTGTGGAGTTTATGTGTTTTCACCGTGCTTGCGTAGCGTTTCTCTGGGTACTCCGGTTTTTCTCCCACAGTCCAAAAACATGCATAGTAGGGTAAGTGGCTGTTCCAAACTGCCCCATGTGTGAGAGTGAGTGTGAATGGTTCTATCTGTACTAGCCTCCCCGCGACCTTAATTAGGATTAAGCGGCTTAGTAAATAACTGAATGAATGCATGCTCTCTGAAATTGGCAATGTTACTTTTAAATGCAGGTGTAACATTCACACTCACCTCAAGTTACAGTCATATTTAATTGTGCATCCAGTTATTGATGTTGGAGCATAGAGTACAAACAAACAAACAACCACACAAACAAAAAATTAACAACCAAACAAAAAAAGGAGAAAGTCAGACAGACAGACAGACAGACAGACAGACAGATAGACAGATAGATAGATAGATAGATGGGTTAGGGTTAGGGTGGGCAAACAAGCATAAATGAAAGAAAAATATTTCATGACCTCTTTTCTGACTGTCTGCAATGATAGAGACATCATTCATACTGCAGCAACATTGTGCATGCTGGATCACATGCTATTTTTAAGTTAATGTAAGCACAGTGCATAAACATTTACATTTATTCATTTGCCAAACCGCATAATCCTACTAGGGTCACTGGGAGCTTGAGCCCATTCCAGCTGACTCTGGGTGAAGACAGGGTACACTCTGAACAGCAGGCCAATCCTTTGCAGGGCGAACACACACAACCATTCATATTTACACTCATACAAAAGGAAAAATTGGTGCAGCCAATTAACCAAAAGTCTATGTCTTTGGACTGCTGGAGGAAACCCACGCAAGCACAGGAAGAACATGCAGATGTGCTAATTACTATGCCACTTTGCCATCCACATATACAGTTGTTTGACATTTTTGGTATATTTTCCTATTAGTTTACACTGTATTTTACTTAAAATTATTTCTTGCTTTTATGTGTGGGTCCCATAGCAGGGTAAGGTAGGATGGGTGAGCAGGATGCATATGCAGTACAGTGATCTTTATTAAAGGTTCAAACAAACAATCCAACACGTCATCCAAAAGTCAGGCTGATACACAGGCAGGAGTTCATAAAACACACAAACAACACAAGACAAATACAAAAAACAAGAAACAAGGAAACCTAACAACAAACAAACAAAACAAATAACAAAGTCAGTTAGAGGTTATACGCTGACAGGTTAAACCAGAAATAGAACCAGGTACGGCATTTGTGTCTAAAGGTACCTTACTTAATAACATTACCTTATCAGCTGAAAAACAAAATAAAGGAAACACAGATTTAATCTGAACTTAGGAGTGATTGATATCATCATCGTCGGCTCCTTCTGTCTTTTTACGACAGTGAATTGCCACCGGGGAGGTTGTATCCTTCTTATTTTTGAGAAGGACAGTGTCATGTTTGGCTGTATAGGCTGAATCTTGCGTGGCTGTCCCTGGTGCAATTGTTGCTACTGTACTTCTGTCTCTCTCTCTCTCTCTCTCTCTCTCTCTCTCTCTATCTCTCTCTCTCTCTCTCTCTGATCTTATACAAATAATGTCACAATGAAATGTTGCAAAAGCATATCACACGTCTAGCTATTACATTCATATAAAGCATGACACATCAAAACAATACATTGAATTGACCCCATAAGGGTGCTGACTTACTGATCCCAAGGTCGGGGGTTCAAGCTCCACTATCACCAGGTTGTCAATGCTGTCCCCCCAGTGCAGCTAACTGGGTTATCAAAGGCCAGCCATGTCTCTTACTGTCTGTAGTAAGAGGCATGTAAAAAAAAAAAAAAAACATTGCTGATGTCCGTCAAAGAGCTGTCCAGGGTGTACTCTGCCCTTGCCCAGAGTTGGCAGAGATGGGCGCCAGCCTCCCCGCGACCCTAATTAGGAATAAGCGGTTCAGAAAATGAATGAATAAGCCTGAAGGTGGCAGTAATGCAATACTATGGATGCCAGCTGGCATTAATCCCAAAGATACCTAGATAATATTAGATTAGCCATGAGCTACTGGCGGATGGAACTATGTGACGCCATGTTTAAAGTGTGATTGGTGCTTTAAGCTGTACAAATGAGAGCACAGATATCCCAAACTAATCAAGTGTACATAGAGCTGGACATAGTAATAAACACAAGACCGGGCAAGGCTCCTGCATGCTTTGGTGACCACCATATTGAGTAAAGTCTGCCATTTCAATAAGATGGGTATTGAATGTTGTGTCTCAACTTGCTCTAACTCACGAAATAGTATCTCTAAAGTGCAAGGAATTACATTTTACTTATTACAACTGTATCTTTAAAATAATTGCATTATTTAGTATTTATTCTATTTTTCATGGAAAAAAAATATTTTACTTGTATCATGGTATTTTACCAACGTGTAACAATATGACTCAAAATAAAGCGACAACAAGAAGCAAAATTTTTGTAGCTTGTTTACATGTATAAAGCCTAGTCATGCGTAAACTCTCTTGTGCTCTGGTAAGATGGCAGCCAGTTTTAGCATGTTCTAAATACACACAATATACCAAATGGCTTGTGTTAATGTCTATGGAGCGGGACCTCTGACCCTGTGCTAGTGTCTGTGGCTGCTATGACACATAGGCTATGACTTGTGGTAATGGCAGAAGTGACCACATATGCATTAAAATCTCATAGTACAGCCTTGATGCTGCTAAAATGAAAGAAATTAACAAAAGTCTGTAAATTTTTATATTTTTCTGTCCAGGGGTATATCTTAAATTTGAAAAGGGTAAAAAAATGTTTGTTATGCATTGGTACAGCCCCTGTTAGTAATCCATGGGATAAAATTGCCCTGCATGATGCTTTTTATGAACAATCAAATCAATAAAACAATCTTTCAATAAAACAGTTCAGACTTCTACAACAACCGGAAATCAGCATTCATGTGCCGTCCAAAGATTAGTAAAAGCGCCCGTGCTCTATGGACATTACTGTATATCTACAGTCATTGTCCCAAGGGTTTCAGAGCATTAGACATCGGCTTTTTTCCCCCTGACAGGCATCAGTTTCAAGTTTTTATTTAAATTCTTTATTTAAAGAAAAACAATCAATCACCTTAAAATAAATAAAATAAGTAAAAATAAAACCCGGTGGTAGGGTGCTGGATTACTGATCCCAAGGTCGGGGGTTCAAGCCCCACTATCAATGGGTCGTCACTGCTGTCAGTGCAGCTATCTGGGTAATCAAAGGCAGGCCATGTCTCTCACTGTCTGTGGTGAGAGGCATGTAAAAGAATCATTTCTGACACTCATAAAGTGTAGGCTGCATTGCCATCAGCATGTTTCTGCCTTGCGATGGCCCGGTAAGCTGTCCAGGGTGTAATCTGCCATCACCCAGAGTCAGCTGGGATGGGCGCCAGGCACCCTGCGACCATAATTAGGATTTAGTTCAGAAAATGAATAAATGAATGATAACCTATACTGTATCCCTAATTTTTCCTGTTCAAGTAGAAATCATCAGAATGTGGATCTCCACATGTTTCATACTTCCAAGATGGCGGCGGTTTGGTGCCGTCGGTTTCGGTGATGAGGTGCGCTCGTGTCCCATCTTGTATGATATAACATCTATGGTTAAACCCCACAGAAGAAGAAGAAGGAGAAGAAACAGAAACTCCGCTCGAGTCTGTTCTAAGTTAAAACCTTTTTCTTTTAGTGGTAAGTAATTAATAGATTAATAAAATATTAATAGACATTTAGATAATTTAGATATTTAGAAAAAGCCGCCCTATTCATACCGTCATATTGGAATTGGCGTGGTGCATGCTGGGACAGATCAGGTACAGAACACACTTTAATATTATTTGTTTACGATGTTTAAATCACTTATAAGTAAGACTTACTTTACCTTACAATAATGTTAATTATTTATTAAAACATTTACAGATAACACAAGACAAATAAAGATAACACTTAAAAAAAGATAAAATTCCAAAGTAATAAATTATACATTACAATATTTCATTAGATTTTTTTAATGCTGCATAATATGATTAAATTAATATTAATAATAAACAATGTTCATGTTTATGTAGGTTACAGACCTGATGGTGAAAGATGATGCCACTGAACTGTAGTTCTGTTCCTGTCAAATCATCCCAGCATGCACCTGCAGGGGACTGAGGGACATCCTTCACATGTCAACAATACTGAAGTACAAAATATGATTATTGATATAAAAGCACTGAACGATGTACGAGCATTTCAAGCATGAATTGTTCCCATCTCACTTGCTAATATGTGCACAGCAGGACGATTTTGCACTGAAATCTCCATCTTGACCTTTGACCCCGACACATCTGTCAAGTAAAAATATTCAGCTGTTTGTTCCAGGAGGAGAAATCTGGTCTGTAGCCTCCAGGTTTGATTTTGTCTGTTCCCAATCAATCCCAGCATGCTCTAGCAAGCTAAAGGGGCATAGAAAAAAAAAAAAGTTTCGCGTGCGCACAAAAAACATGCTTTCAAGGTTTCTCGTGCGCACCAGTAACATAAGGTTTCTCGTGCACATGTGAAACTTTCTCGTGCGCATGAGAAACCTATCCTTTTTTTCTCCATGCCTTTTTGGGGGCTCCGTACTAAAGAATGTCCCTCAATATTCCAGCTTATTTTACTGGGGTGCCTCAAGTGCCTGCACCAACTCGTAACACCATGCCATGTTTACACGCACCCTGTTCTCAAGTGATATAACGTAGGCGGACACAGAATCAAACTGTGCGCAATGTTCAGGTGATGTGACTGAAATGACTACCGATCACAGTGTTTTTTATTGTTGTTTACAAATGCTTACATGATTGCAGGATCACAGCACAAATGATCAGGACACTTATTTCTTGATAGACTGCCTAAACTAAGGTGTAAGTGTATTTTCTTGCAAATAAATGTGTTTAGTAAATGTAGTTTCCTGTCCATGGTTAGTGCAAAACACGCCAAGGTCCTTTAGATGGCTCAAGAGAACGGAGCTAAATTCACACATTCACACTTTATGTACTGTTGAGACATCATATTTTTCTACATTAATCACTAAACAATTAAATTGTTTGTGTGTGTGATCTGGCAGAGCAACTTTGGAGGTGTACTTGGAGCAAATGCTTTTTTGTGCTGGATTTGGGATTTAGTGCCTAAATGATTGAATCAAACCCAAATTATTGGTTATTGGTTATTTTATTATTATTTTTTTTACAAATCAAAAGCCAGTGGCATCACCGATTTTGTGTAACACATTACATATGAATTTGGGCAGATTTTACGAAGTTTAAAATAAAAAATATGTACCCTGCCCTCACCCAGGGTCGGCTGAGATGGGCGCCAGCCTCCCCGCGACCCTAACTAGGAATGAGCGGTTCAGAAAATGAATGAATATTTAATGTAAAGTTAAATTGAATTCACAGTAACTGCTATGGCAAGTTTCAAGATGATAGCTGTTTTGATTATTTAAATTTTTCATAGTCCTGATGGTACCCCTTAATCATACTTGTGATCATCACATTAAATTCACTCACATGCACAACTATGCTACACATTGCATTGATGATACTAAGCCAGACAGTACACTGCAGAGGTTTACTATGAGACTAAACACATGCGCAGCTGGTGATAATTATGTTAAAATTCAGTTTCAAGTGAGAATCACTTTCTTAAATAAAAATCATTGATGGAATGGCATCATTTTATCTATATTCTTCAAATTATAAGTGCAACCCTTCTGTTTATTGGGAGGGAGAAGGGGGGCCATGTCTGTGTTATGCACACACTAAAAAAATAAGCCTGTGCAGGCTACAATGAATTCATTACAGGGTACTGCAAATTCTAAGGACAACACAGACTTAATCCATAAAAAGTATAAAAAGAGCCTGTGATCTGCTTCTCCTTACTTTATTGGATCCTAAGACTGTCACTAAACACCCAGTCTGCCTTTGCTTTGGTGGAAGCAGCTTACAGCAGACCTGAAGGTAAAAGGTTTAACCATTTCTGAGTTTGTGTTGGTATTCAATTTCATCAAAGGTAAACATCTCAACTGTTTAGTCAATCCCTATGTTGTCTTAAAAAAAAAAAGGAAATGGTTAATGTTACAGTTTATCTTTCACTTGTTCAGTCACACACACACACACACACACACACACACACACACACACACACACACACACACACACAAAAGATGTTAGCTAAGAATAAAATTAAACAACTCATATTACGACTACAGCTTGATTTACTTGACAATTTATTACCTAAAGTAACAAATAACTGACGAGCTAAAAACAGGAGACAAAACATGAAAAGATCTTAAAAGATCTAAAATCTTACACTCCTGATGCCAAACTGATGCCTTTTTTTTAAGAAAAATTAACTCTGCTGTCCTCACTTGGTTGTTCACAGCTGCTTACAAAAGTCTTCATACCCCTTGAACTTCTCTATGTTTTGTGATGGTACAACCACAAATGTAAATGATTTTTACTGGGATTTTAGGTGATGGACCAACAGAAAGTGGTACAGAATTGTGAAGTGGAAGGAAAATTATACAGTTTTCAAAATCTTTTATAAAACTAAATCTGAAGTGTGTGGCATGCATTTGTATTCAGCCGCCCAAGTTGATACTTTGTAGAAACACCTTTCACTCCAGTTACAGCTCAGGACTTTTGAGGTATGTTTCTACCAGCTCTGCCCATGTAGAGACTAAACTCTTTGCCCTTTCTTCTTTGTAAAATAACTCAAGCTCAGTCAGATTGGATGGAGAGCGTCTGTGAACAGCAATTTTCAAGTCTTGCCACAGATTCTCAATTGCATTTAGTTCTGGACTTGACTGGGCCATTCTTACACATGCATATGCTTTGATCTATATCATTCAGTTGTAGTTCTGGCTGTATGTTTAGGGTCGTTGTGCTGTTGGAAGGTGAACCCCCACCTCAGTCTCAAGTCTTTTGCATCCTCTGACAGGCTTTCTTCCATGATTGCCCTGTATTTATCTCCAACCATCTTGCCTTTAAGTCTGACCAGCTTTCCTGTCCCTGATGAAGAAAAGAAACTCCAAAGCATGATGTTGCCACCACCATGTTTCAAGGTAGAGATGGTGTGTTCAGAGTGATGCACAGTTCCATTTTGGTCTCATCTGACCAGAGCACCTTTTTCCACATGTTTGCTGCGGTCCCCACATCACTTGTTGCAATCAATGATCAATGCCCTCCTCGACCGGCCTGTCAGTTTAGGTGGACGGCCATGATGCTGTTTGTTGTGACTGGACTGGCGCGAACTCCAGACGTATTCTTAACAAACCAGGTCAGGCAAAGAAGTTGGTCTAGCAATTTATTTTGAATGAGCCAATAAATGTAACAATTAAGAACAAATTAGTAGGAGGAGAGATAGTCGTAAGCCCATTGTTTCTGAGAGTGGGAGATAATAGGTGTTTCTGGTTGTCCAGGCTTTAGCATAGTTTTTTCAACAAGAGAGCAGTCTTTGCTCATATATAGTTACTATATTTCTCTTTGACATCATCACTACATCACAATTGGTAGGTTTTGCCATAGTAGATTTACATCATATGTTCAGGATGTGCCTGTTACAGCACATGATTCACTAATGTTCTCTAATAAACCTTTGCGTCCTTCACAAACCAGCTGTATTTATACTGAGATTAGATTACACACAGGTGAACTCTTTTACTAATTAGGAGACTTCTGTAGGTAAATGGTAGCACTGGACTTTATTTAGGGGTATCAGAGTAAATGGGACTGAATACAAATGCACAGAATTTTCAGATTTTTGTTTGTAAAACATTTTGAAAACCATGTATCATTTTCCTTCCACTTCACAACCATGCTCCACTTTGTGTTGGTCTATTACATAAAATCCCAATGAAGTACATTTACATTTGTGGTTGTAACATGAGAAAATGTGGTAAAGTTATGCGGTATGAATACTTTTGCAAGTCTCAGTACGAATTCTCCTGTTTATTTCATTACAGGTTTAAATGGAGAAGTTGAACCTCATACTCTAAACGAAATTTACATTAAGGAGGAGTGAAAAGGTTGTAAAATCGGACTCCCTCACGTTTTTTGTGCTAGTTTACTGTTTGCTAAGCAATTTAATAAGTGGTTATTATAAGTGTTGTAGGTATGTTATTTGTGTTTTTAATAATTAACCCTATATTCCATGAATTCTGATCAGATACGATAGTATGTTTTTTATTTTATTCTTGAAAATTATAGTAATGTTCCTAGTATAAAGTACTTTACAGAAGAGTAGGTTATGAAGCTAGTTGATTAGCTGGAGGCGTATTCATTGCAGCAGTCTGTTAAAGTCGTGTTTGGTGGAAAAAATGTTGAAAACAAAAAAGTCTTGAAAATAAAAAATACACTCCTACTACACAACACAACAAAGATACAACGAAATGCCACTTTAACTGGTGGCAGGGAGCAGTAGTGTTTTAGTGGTTAAGGCTCCAGTTTACTGATAAGAAGGTTGGGGGTTCAAGCCCCAGTACCACCAAGCTGTCACCGTTTTTCCCTTCAGCAAGGTCTTTAATCCTCAACTGTTTAGTTTTATAAATGAGATAAAAAAAAATCACTTTTGGGAACCTTTTGGGAAGCAAGCTATTGCCATGCTGAACCACAATTTTCAAGACCCCTGAGGATGGACAAGAGATATTTGTGTTTGACCGTGTCAGACGCTGCTGAAGGATCAGGGAAGATGCGGACTGAGCTTACAGCATGTAGCTTCGCTGTGACAGCCATAATTTGCAGTCTCTGTGGAATGTACTGCTTTAAAGCCAGACTGATTAGGGTCTTGTTAGGGTTGTTATTTTCTCATAATTTAGTCGTGTCCAATTCCCACCCATCGTATTGCCTTCGCTGTAGAGCGACCACCACCAACCAGGGAGAGGTGTTAGCATGCACATGCCCTCTTCATGACGCACGATGCTTCCACCTGCCTCTTTACAAACTAACTTGGGGAAAAAACAAATATGAATAAATTTTAAAAATGTAGCACATTTTTTAAAAAATCCATTCATTGTCAATTTATAAATGTAAAGAAAAGTTTAAATGATTGTTTATTCTCTGTCCCTTTTTCAGATGTCAATGGGAGAGGAGTCAAAGCTTTCTAGTTACTACTTAGATGAGAAATCTTTTCATGTTTACTGCAAGAATTTCATACAACACTCAAGAGACATTAAAGATGGGTGGAGTTGGACCGAGGACAAGGTGTGTTCAAATATTTAAAGCAAACCTTGAGGAAAACTATAAATAACCTGCGAAATGTAAGATGTGTGATATAACGGCTTAACGTCCTTGATTATCTGACTTAGGGTGGTGAAGAAGGCTACATGAAAAAGACTGTTCTAAAGCCTGGAAGAGTCTGTGCTTTGCATGATGAGGATGATGGGATAAATGCTTTAAGTGAAGCAGAGAAAGTAAAGGTTTGTAGTGTGTTTATTATGAAGTGTGTGTAGTATTCATTTAACTTACAGATAAAGATGGTGGTGGGAGGATTCTTTTGACTTTTATATAGCATTAATAAACTTCAAAGCATATGGGATGGTTTAGCGAGAGAAGGAATTTAAAAATACATTGATGCAGTGATTATACCTGCACAAGGGTCTGTGAATATGACTTTAATGGATGTCCACTTCCCTGCTATTAAATCATTAATTTTAAAGGATTTCTATATGCCCTTACCCTGTAACATGGACTTGATTGATAGGTATAAGATTGATAGTTATGTTCATAACAGTGTAATGGTTAAAACCTTGGGATCAGTTATTGGTTGTAGGGTTTTTTTAAATAAATAAAAGCCCTCAAATGCATTATAACTAAAGTAACAATGAAAACATAAGGAGGAGGAGAAAGTACACATACTTCTGTTTAAATTTATGGATTCAAAATAAAAAGAAAAAAGAAAACTCAAGTAATTGTCTATTACTGTCCATTTCTGCTGGTGGACACTGGACACGTTGTACTTCTGGTGTAATGCTCATAATAATAAAAATAATAATAATCAACATCATCATTATCCAAAAAACAGTGGGACTCTTTGCACTGCCAGTTCTTGTATCCACTTATTTATTTCTCTTTCTCTAACCAGCTGGATGATGTGACAGCTCAGACTCATACAGCATCTGAGAACCAAGCTTTACTGCACTATGAATTCCATGTTTTATATTCCTTCAGTCATCAGGTGCCTGTACTCTACTTCAGAGCATCTACGTTAGGTAGGATTATAGGGTTTTTTTTTCTGGATTTTTTTGGAGGATTATAATAAATGCTGCTGTGTTTATCTTTGTTGGATTGCTTTCATTTGCTCTCCTGTTGTACAGGTGGACAGCCCCTGTCCCTTGATGAGATGTGGAGCAATATTCACCCACATTACAGACAGCAATTACTAGAAAGACCTTGGGATATGATGACTCAACAGGTGACAGCAATCCATACACCTAAACACCCATATTAACTGTGTTAAGATTCTGGTTCTTCTGTGTTTTCATAAATGAAAATATTTCCCTCTTTATGATGGTCTGACCGCATAGGGAAAAAATCTAATATTCCAAGACTAAAAAGCAGGGCATGCAGCTGATCTAGTGAGGTTTAGCACTGGGTATTATCTAGGTATTTTCAGGTAACATTGATTGAGATATATATGTGTAAATCATGTTACAACCACAAATGTAAAAGTGTTTTATTGAGATTTTTAGAATCAATATGGTATTTGCCCGGAAGCCAGTAAGGTTCTTGAAGGACAGGCGTGATGTGTAAACTAGAGGGCGTCCCAGTAATGATTTATTTAAAGCAAATTTCTGGATGAGTTTAAGTTTATGCATGGATTTGAGACGGAGACCAAAAAGGAGAGAATTACAGTAATCAAGGTGAGATGTAACCGAAATTTGAACAAGGTAGAATTCATGGTGATGGTGCGCTGGCCAGGTCCTGCTGCAGCATATCATCCCCAAACCATGACACTTCCACCTCCATGCTTCACAGCTAGTATGAGGTTCTTTTCCTGGAGTGCTGTGTTTTGGTGTATACCAAGCATGTCCTCTGTCCTGGTGTCCAAGTAGTTCAGTTTTAGACTCATCTGTTCAAGGAACATTATTTCAGTCCTGGTCTTTGCCCATGTTCTCTCTGGCAAACTTCAGTTTGGCTTTCATGTTTCCTCCTTGCACGCCTCCCATGGAATTTAAACTTGTGTCACTTTCTGATTGCAGACACATGTACTTTCACATAAACAATAGCTTCTGTAGGCATTGTGATAACATTTTAGGGTTTCTGGAGACTTCTTTTAGCATCTTACCATCTGCTCTTGGGGTAAACTTGACCTGGGCATATAAACAGTTGCTTTGTCCTCTACTTGTAGACTGTTTTATGGACAGTGGGATGGCTGATTTCATATTCTTTTGAGATTTCTTAATCCCTTTAAAAAAAGGATTACAGTACTCTCTACAGTTAACAACCTGATTACACTACAAACTACAAAGAACACACTACAGTTGTGTATTAAAGAGAATAATAAAAATAACAAAACAGATTACCACAGTGCATTTCCTGGGTCAGGGCTCCATGCTGTCTGGTCATTAAGTAGACAATAAAAATAAATGAATATGAACATAATGCCCATACAATGAAACAGAGGTGGATGTTCGCACATGATAATGATCTAAAGTTTTCTATCATATCCTCCAAGGAATGGCTTAAAAAGATGAAGCATAGTGGACCGTTCTGGACAATTTCCAAATTTGAATTCCATTGAAATGATGTGGGGCATTTGAAAATTGCAGTAAATGCAAGAAAACCCCAAAACATCTTGCGACTGAAGAAAGAGTGGCCAAATGTTTCAGGAAGCTGATGTCAGAGACTGCTGGCCAGTTATACCAACACCTACAAGATGTTATTTCTGCTAAATGGGACAATATTTGTTTTTGTGTCACACCCCAGCACTTCCCCCATTCACCCCAGCATTAATTAACTGCCTCTGATGGACTCATCTGATTCTTTAGCGCAGAATGAAATGCTTTTTATATAAAACAATTACATTCTACACACTTTGCCAAAATGTTGAAATTATATAAATAATGTTTTGAGGATGAAATCAAAGCTTTGACTTTAACTCTTCTTTTAAAAAGCTGTTGATTTTTATTACCACACCCTGTATCGTACAGAGCTAAATCAGAGTCTTTAAAACCATTTAAAAAAATTATTAACTGAACAAATGGAAAACAAATTTAAATATAATTATAAGACTTTCAGTATGGATTGGTGTCCTAGTCATGTGGATACTTTGTGAAATATTGTCTAAATTGTGGGGGAGTGTGCTGCACCTTCCCTTCCCCCACCTCCATGGGTGAATTTCTCTCTGGGCTCCCCAATGTGTGTGGCAGCCCACTGCTTCGAGTGTGTGTGTGCTCACTTTGGATGGGTCAAATGCAGAGGCAATAATTTCCCTTGTGGGATTAATACAGTATGTCAAAATCAAAAATCAAATCTTAAATGCCCTTTACTTCTCTATTCATAGCATATATCATTTAAAGGTTTAAAAGTTCATGTTACTTAAAAAAAGAAAGTGTGAAGATCACACTATGTAGATTTCTTCATATTTCTTTGGGGTGAAATTTTCAGGATTAGTGACTGAGTTTTTGTCCACCATTTCAATTCAAACTAGAGAATAATCCTTGTACGATTGTTTAATTGCATTACTGGAATGGCAACATGAACTTTTAGCATGCACGTTAGGCTGTAATTATGTTTATGCATATTAACAGTGTGTGTGTGTGTGTGTGTGTGTGTGTGTGTGTGTGTGTGTGTGTGTGTGTGTGTGTGTGTGTGTGCAGGAACACCCTTTACTAGGCCAGCCCTTCTTTATGCTTCATCCCTGCCACACTGAAGAGTTTATGAGACCAGTTTTAAAAATGGCACATGCCAACAAAAGGTAATATTTTACTACTGTTGCACGATCAGTATTCATAGTTGTAACCTTACTCCCTCACTTTCCAGACCACTTAATTGTACTAGGGTCACGGGGAGGCTGAAGCCTATTTCAGGTGACTTTGGGTGAAGGCAGGGTACACACTGACTGTTGCAGGGCCAACACACAGAACCATTCACACTCAGCCAATTAACCTAATCTATGTTTCTTTTGACTGTGGGAGGAAACCTGTCACCAGGCCTCTATCAGCACGACGACCTCCTTCAACCACTGGTGTCTACTAGCGGGTTCTCAGATTTCTGCTGCGACAGACACCAATGTCCTTCTGGCCACCGCTCCTGGAAGCCACATCCACAGGATGCCCTGAACATGAATCATTTTTAGTCCATGTCCCCAAACTTCAGCAAAATGTGAGAGAGGAGCTCTCCCAGAGGGTTGATTTGAAGATCTCATGGACGGGGGTCTTCATGTAACATCCAGACTATAAACTTATATTATTTTATATTAAGTTAAATTATTATTTCTTCCCAAATCAAGGACAGAACCTTTTTTTGAAATTTGTTCTCTCTGTGCTTGTGTGGGTTTCCTCTGGGTATTCTGGTTTTCTCCCACAGCCACATGCACAGTGGGCTATAATTGACTGTTCCAAATTGCCCCCGTGTGTGTGAGTGTGTGCATGGTTGTGTTTGTTTTGTTCCCACAATGGTCTAGCGAGCTGTTCAAGATGTGCCCCACCCTTTTTTCCCTTCCCATGACCCTAGGAGGGTTAATCAGTTTGATGAGTGAATGAATATATGTATGCATATAGGTCACTTTCTCCGTGCTAGTCCTGATGCTTTGATATGTGCCATGTCACTATTATAGTGCATTTTTATAAAGGTTTCCTAGAATACCAGTTATCAGCAGTAAAAAATAATAATAATAATACCATCTATAGATGCTAGTAAATATCATTGGTAAATGTTAATGTAAACTATATGCATTTTATGTCTATTCAGAGTGTTTATGTTCCACTATAAGTACTGAAATTAGATCATAACCTGTGAGTAACAGTATATATTTTTGGTGTACTGTATATTGTTGTACATAACAGTAAGTATTTTTCCCATTTTCTTGTGATAGGAAAGTAAACTACATTGCCACCTGGCTGAGCGTGGTAGGGCCTGTGGTGGGATTGGATGTACCGCTTACATATCACTGCACTGACTCTTCCTGACTTACTCGTTACAAGACGAGTCATCTGTTCGAGATCAGTTTCCTCCGCAATCATTATCTGTATATCTGGTAAGGTAGAGGAAAACAAGACATGGGCGAGGCTCTTTCAACTCTTTTGATTGGTTCAAATGTATCTCAAAGCATATATTCATCACCGCTGACTAATCCAAACTTTCAAATTTCATCTTTTTTCTTGTTTCTTCATTTTTCTCCTTTTTTTTATCTTTATACTGATGTTTTAAATTAAAAGTTTGACAAAACTGACAGCATCTTGGTGCCCCTGAAAGCCCCAGATCTGTGCCTTTACTTAACAAAATGCAAACAAACATTTGAATATTGTGACTGTTGCCCTGCAATGGCCTGGTGAGCTGTCCAGGGTGTTCTCTGTGCTCGCCCAGACTCGGCTGAGATGGGCGCCAGCCTCTATGTGAACCTAATTAGGATTAAGCGCTTCAGAAAATTAATTAATTAATAATATGACTGTGTCTCGTGATTTGTACACGTGTGCCAGTTGCTCTAATTAGCATACAGTCATGCCTGAAAAGTGTTGGCACCCATGATTTCTTTTCTAGAAAATGTGCTGTTTCTCTCAGAAAAATTTATGCAATTACATATGTTTTGGTATACACTTGTTTATGTCTTTATGTGCATTGAAACAATAAAAAAGCAGAGAAAAGTCCCCTCAAGGCCCCTTATTGGCACCCTCAACTTAATATTTGGTTGCATACCCTTTAGAAAAATAACTGAAACCAATCGCTTCCTATAACCATCAACAAGCTTCTAGCACCTCTTAACTGGAATTTTGGACCATTCTTTTGCAAACTGGTCCAGGTCGCTCAGATTTGAAGGGTGCCTTCTCCCAATAGCAATTTTTAAGATCTCTCCTGTGGTGTTCAATAGGATTTAGATCTGGACTCATTGCTGGCCACGTTAGAACTCTAGAGCGTTTTGTCTTCAACCATTTCTGGGTGCTTATTGAGGTATGTTTGGGGTCATGGTCCTGTTGAAACACCCATGACGTCTGATGCAGACCCAGCTTTCTGACACTGGGCCCTACATTGAACCCCAAAAGCTTTTGATTCGTACCATGTTCTTTTCTGTAAACAGTAGAATGATGTGCTTTACCAAAAAGCTCTACCTTGGTCTCATCTGTCCATAAAATGTGCTCCCAGAAGGATTTAGGCAAACTTCAGTCTGGCTTTCAATGTCTCAGTGTCAGCAATGGGGTCCTCCTGGGTTTCCTTCCATAACGTTTCATTTCATTCAGATATCAATGGATAGTTCAAGCTGACACGGTTGCACCCTGAGTCTGCAGGACAGCTTGACTTTGTCTGGAAGTTGATTGCAGTCTTTCCTAAATTTTTCTCTTCCATCCACAGAGATTAGCTATAGTGCCATAGGTTGTAAACCTCTTGATTATGTTGCACAGCGGACAAAGGAACATCAAGATCTCTGGAGATGGACTTGGAGCACTGAGATGTTTGGTTCTCAAGTCCTCAGACAATTCTCTGTGCCTCTTTCTGTTTTCCATACTTACTAAGATTGACTTATTTTCTCAGGTGTTATTTTTATTTTGCCATCACCTGTTACTTGCCACAGGTTAGAAAATGATTTACCCACACTTTTTTAAAAGTTGCCATTAATTTTGCCTGGCCTATTTTTGGACTTTTGTGTGAAATTGGGCTTTTCCCCCTCCATTTTGTGGTGTTTTTCCATTGCACATAAAGGAAGTAAACGTGCATTAGGGAATCTAAGAATAACTCATGATTCAATTCGATTTGATTCTAATTTTTGGGGTGAAGAAATGATTCAGAATCGATTCTCGATTCAAACCCATTGTGATTCATGACCATTACAAACAAAGGGAGCCAATTTCTACATTCTTCTATAAGAAAGAAAGAAATGATATTACTTGACAATTGGTTTTGTAGATGTTCTGATCCGCTTTGCTCGTTCAGAGTTGGTTGGGAGTTTAGTGAAGTGATGGAGAGAGTGCGTTGGTCAGGGGTTGGTCATGCTTGCTGCTCCGGTTCATCTCCCTGGGTGATGGCGTAAGATGTGGGCTCGGGGATTTGAAGTGTTCCCGAAATACTTGACTTATTTTGCAGAGTTTGCACACAGCATATGTCATGTCAAGCTCCTTATTACCCGGAAAATTGTAAAATCCGAACTGCACCCAAACATTTGCCTTCAGCAAAGATGGCGCTGGCTGTAGGATAAAAGCTAGTTCTGTACCCGGCACTCACTGGAACAATTCACGACGGAGGCCGTGTCTGGACAAACGGTACGCGCTGTGAGTAAGGTTGGAAATGTATGGAAAAAACATGTTTTTAAACATCAATTCTTGAAAACTTGGATCGATTCAGAATGCTAATAAATAAGAATCGCGGTTCAGACGTGAATCAATTTTTTCCGGCACCCCTAATGTGTATTCCAAAATATTTGTAATTGCAACAATTTTCTGGGAGAAGTCATTCCTTTTTAAATTTCAGGGGTGCCAACATTTTCAGCAATGACTGTAGTTGAACGTCCCCTAAATTCCCATTTAAAGGACATAGCGGTGTGTGCGCACACAAATATTCAGAAAGACAAAAGTGCTGGAATATAATGGGGGGAGCAATTTACTTCCTCTGAAATAGAAGTACTGCTGCAGGAGGTAAATTCAAGGTGATATTTTATATTCAGTGGTGTGACTAGAGGAGAAATTAGAGGGGTTAATACAATTTAAAAAAATCAGTAAACACAGATGTGAGATGCTGCAACTGTAACTGCTGCCTATACACACCTTCACATATACCCGTCCTTTCATATACACATACATGTCTTCTCATATACACATCCTCTCACATAGATGTATACACCTCACATATAGTAGTGTGCAGTGAAGATTACACACCGCCACTTCTGTCTAAGAGGGCTCTCTTTAAAAATTCTCTAATTGTTATTATTCTCTATAATTTTTTGGTGAAAATGTATTGAACAATACTATTGTAGGCAATGAGAACAAAAAAAAAAACATTGAAACAAGTATATTGAGGTAAAAGTATGGCTAATAAACAAAAACACTAAAACTACCAATATCACAAATTTTAAAATTTAATTTCTTTTTTACTTTTGCATAGCATGAATGAACTTTAAACCATATGGAATGGTTTAGCAAGACAAGAAAAAACATGTGAACACCACGCCTGAAAATGCTGTAAAGGGTGGCCACACTAAATATTGACTTTTTACCTAAAAAAAAAGACTTATTTTTGTTATTACTATATGTTGTTTGTTTACTTATTTGAATTAATATGATCCAATATTACTTTATTAGGAAATAAATACTTGAATAGCTCTTGGTTGCTGATTTATATTTATTTTGTTAAGAGTATAATTATCACATCACTGTATTTTTTTTATTTCTTCACTCACTAAACCATTCCATATGGGTTGAAGTTCATTCCAAGTCAAAAAAGTGTTTTAAATAAATAAATAAAATTTGCAACACCCTTTAAATATTTCAGAAAAATTGGTATTTTCAGGGATGTATGAAAACTGATGTATGGGTTGAGGATTAAAGATGACAAGCCCTGTGTGGAGCACAGAACGTCCATGTTTTGGTTCTGTGTGCGGTACACAGCTAAAAGACTACAAATGGAAATAATGTTCCGAGGGTTCTACAAATATTTAATTAGCAAACATTTACATACATTTACATCATGTTTATTTAAAAAGGCCACAGAAGCAGGGAAATATGCATTAATACTGTACTTAACAGGTTACAAACACGCTGTGTCAGGACATTTAACGTTTTATTCCGATCAACTACTCCGAAAATAAAATGGTAAAAGCCATAATGATACAGCAACAGGCAACATAAGGACTTTTTCTTTCACCTGAAACATAACAGAAGATTTTAAATGAAAAATATAATACTAAATCTAGAATACTAAAACAATAACATTTAATCTTAACTTTTAACCATCAGAGACCAGAAATCTCACTAAATACATGAAAATAAATAACTAAAACATACCTATTCTTGCACATTTCCAGAATATCCCTAGAAACCTGTGGGGGAAAAAATGTCGATTTTTATATTTTCTTCTGAACAGGTGGGGGCAGTATTGAGAACATTGCTTTACAATAAGCAGCCTTGTAGTAAAGAGGTCAGATACACACCCTGTTTTATTCTTGTCCAGCAGACTTGGTGCGAGAGCTCGTATGTATGCACACGTGCAGATAAGCAGCAGGATCACTGTGAGTAAACTCTGGAAATTAAATATGGCAGACTACAAATAAAGAAAGAAAAAAAAGTTTAAAAATTACCTACAAAACCCTATTTCTCAAAACAGTAGGGGGTAATCCAACTTATTCACTTACACGCATGTAATCTGTGACCTTTTAACCAATTTATTATTACATTATCTACTATAATATCATATACACACTCAAGCGGCCAAAAAAGCCATGCACTCTAACGGAGCGTCTTTATCCTTGATTACAGTGCATAATCTCCATGGTGTTGTTAGTTCAGTTAGTCAGGTCGAGACTCAGCAGCATTATTGTAGCAATAAAGTGGAGTCAGCAGATGACCCGAATGTACTGAATTACCAGGTGATCACATCTTTTTCATCCCTGATGGTACATCTAAAAAATTGGGGCTCAAGAAATGAAAGAGTGGTTCCACGAACATGAGGAATCATTTACACACATGTATTGGCACCCCAGAGTCCTGACCTTAACCCCTACTGAATGTGTTTGGGATGTGCTGAAGGAGATTTCATGGAGTGGCTTGATTCTCCCCTCATCAATTGAAGATGGACCCAACTCTGGAACTGAATGTTGAGATGTTGCTTAAGGTGCAGTGACATGGTTGTCTGAAGAAAATAGCCTAAATAACATCAGTGGGATTATCGATAATGATAATCATTTACAAAAACGGAAATTTGGTTTATAAAAGACAGCAGACATGAATTGGCATGGTACAACATTTTTAAAAAAAATTCAAACACAGATTAGGATTGTTGGACTTTCACATTTTGCATATTTACATGAGTTTTGGGAAAGTGAATTACGCTTAAAAACTGTGACACAGCTCCTTTAAGTTTGTTGAAGCAATATACACGGTACAAGATTATTAAACCAAAATTTAGACAATTTGACTTTCTAATGTTTCTTATTCTATCAGCAAATAATTGTTCTTGTGTAAGTGAAATAAATGGAAAACATTGTGACTGATTTTGGCCAATGAACATGAAATAATAATAAATCTATTTAACTATAATAAACAATAAATGTCTTTAACATTAAACTGCTTAAAAAACAGATTTCATAGTTTATAAACTGAGCTGGTAGAGTTGGATTTCTTTAGTGTTCGGCACTTGTACCTTAAAGTCTCGAACACATGCCTATAAACCTGACCTGTGACTAGTTAATATTGGTTAATCATGGTTTAGTGAGAGCAGACAGCTAGCTTAACCGCAGTGATGGTGAAAAGATGTACTCGATTATTATTCCTATAATTTCAATTTATAACATTTGCACTTTTTCCAAAGAAACAAGTTTCATTGCAGATTGTGTAATAGATCTGACACAAAATCATAAATAAATAAAATCACAAAAACTAAACAAATTAGACAAAGCTAAAATAAACCAGAAGTGGAAAGATCTTAAAATTATACCAATATCAGTAATAAATAGACAGGTCACTTCAGTGTTGAGTTAGTGATTATTACTATTTTCCATTTGTTTTTCCTCTGAAATAAATAAAAGCTGTGACATGATAACTAAAAACTAAATAAAGCATAACATTTTTAAGATACTTAATTGATTACATTTTTTGCCACATTCCTTAAATGCTAAAGTAATATACACTGTTTTGTTGTAACTTTGTCAATTTTATCTGTTTTTTGTAGAGCAGCCGCAATTTCGTTCTCCATCTATTTAAATTTAAATATATTTAATAGGAATTTGTTTTACACAATGATAGGTCTTTATGAGTGAGAGGGACCAGTGAGTGAGATCTGAATGCTCACTGGCTGATCTTTCTGTCTCTTTGAAACACAGAGGCAATGATCAAGGAGTAGAAATCTATTGTTCTGTAATGGAATGTAGTTTTATGGTGTTTGGTGAATGCAGTTTGAGGTGAGAAGGAGGAGTTTGTCTAACTCAGAGTCTGTGATTGATTTTTTGGAGCTAGAGCTTAAATTATTTGCTCATCTACTGGAGACGCTTTAAGGTCTTCACATAATAACTCTATAACAATTGATTAATATAAGAATTAATATTTTTGCAGGATTTGATTTTTATTTTTACATTTTGGAATGTTTCTCTTTTTTTTTTTTAATTTTTGGCATGTTTCTGCCCTGTGATGGGCCTGGAGAGCTGTTCAGGGTGTGCTCTGCCCTCATCTAGAATTGGCTGAGATGGGCACCAGCAGTGACCTCAGTGACCCTAATTAGGATTAAGTGTTTCTGAAAATTAATGAATGACAAAGTACTTGTAAAATTGAATCAGGTACTTCTGTTAAGGTTCTTGTTTTTTAAGTTTTTTGTTATTTAAGTCACCTCATTTCTTTATTATTTAGATAGATGAATGGATGGATGGATGGATGGACAGATACACATCCCGCATTTAGGTTTTCAAAAAGTTCTGACGATAAACCGGGAATGTTTTTTTTATTTTTCGGCCTTACCTCTGACATAAGCAAACGCAACCACAAAACCGGATGTTGATTATTGGCCAGCTCTAGCGCTTTTTGATATTGATAACCAATAACAATTTCCAAAAAGTAGTTGTTTATTTGAGAACTGGACGGGTAATAAACAGTCACTGTATGATATTATTAACCACTCATGTCTATTCTGTGGTGGGTTTAGCAAAAAGCTAATAAACCAATTATACAATAAACCACCGATATACTAATTAACACAGTAACAGTAAATAATTCTATAAAGTTTGGTGGTTATATATGTAATATCACAATGTACCTGTAAATATAGAGTTTAGTTTCGCTTCACATTTTTCAAAAACCAGGGTCAAGACAATGCTAACTGAAGGAATATTTAAGTCCCCAGTGTTTATTATTATTATTATTGTTGTTGTTGTTGTTGTTATTATTAATTGATAATAATTTTCGAGTTGTGTTTATTTTAGCATTGTAAACATTTAAAAATTCTGTTTACGACGTTAAGATCACAGATTGTGTTGTTTCTTTTTAGTTAGTTTTTTCCATCGGATAAATGTATTAATGTATTACTTTAAATATTAAAGGTAACAAATTGTCCCAACCAACAATTTAGGCAAAAAAAAAACAATGAATCCTTACCATTTCGATAGGTTTAAGCAGCCACCTCACACTTCCTGCGCAGGAAGGAACTAACGAAACTACGGGTGCCTGTAGGGAGTAGAGAATATGCAGCGGACCATGGACGTCATAAAAACACGACACGTCAGAGTATCCGCCATATTGGTATTGGCAAATTTGCCCTGTAAACTAATACAGGTATGTGTGGAAACTGGATTATCCAAACTAAAGAAGCACCAAAGTCGTTTTTTTTTTAATTAAAAAAAATATTTTATTACTTCTAATGTCAATCATTGATATAAAATTAACAATGTCTTCTGGGGATCCCCTTCTCAGTCCAGACAGGATATTAAATCCATCCAGCCTGGAGTCTTCTTCCCAGTTAACATGCCTGGAACACCTCTAAAGAGAGATGACCAGGATGCATTTTAATAATAATAATAATAATAATAATAATAATAATAATAATAATAATAATAATAATAATAATGGTGTAGTGACTGGTGAGCAGAGAAAAGATCTTAAAGGGGAATACAGATTAAGTTAATTCAATTCAACAGTTAATTTGTATAGTGCTTTTTATAATTAACATTGTCACAAAGCAGCTTTATATAGTAAAAACAAATTAAAACATGATTTTTAACATTTCTCTATCTATACATCCCTAATGAACAAGCACACAGCGACGGTGGAAGGAAAGCCGCTCAGCTGAAACCTTGAGAGGAACCAGACTTAAATGGGGAAACCCATATATAACTTATGGTAATTATAGACACAGTAATATAACTGTAATGGTAATTGTTGGTGATTGTGAATCCTAAATCATTTCAGTAATAGTTATTATCACAAGCAGTAAAAAGTCATCTTTACAGTGTCTGAGTGTATATTTAGGTCCATATGAATCATCATTAGCAGGAGTAAGGCACTTCTAAGATGATAACTCCAACCAGTAGTAGTACATCAGGACAGATCACAGGATTTAGAGAGCAGAACGATCTGGATCACTGGGATCACTGAAGTACCCTGTGCACCTCAGTAAACACAGAGAGAGAGAGAGAGAGAGAGAGAGAGAGAGAGAGAGAGACAGACAGGCAGGCAGACAGACAGACAGACAGACAGACAGACAGACCGACAGACAGACAGACAGAGAAATAGGAGAAGGACAGACACCTGTACCATGAGACAATCAGCCACTCCATTGTTGATGGACCTGGACGAGCATGTGAGAGTGAGGGAGTGACAGCAACACAACATTTTCCTGAACTTTTAGAACCGAGTTCTAAAAACAAAACAGTGTCTGAATCCTAAACATGGAATAGCCTGTACCATAACTGCAGGGCTTTGCAAGATCAGATTCTTACTGCTTAACAAAAGCAGACAGCTATATTATTATCATAAACAGAAATTGTCACACAGTGATGTGCCAACTGATGCCTTTAGTCATGTGGATTGGATAAGATCTCACAATGAAATGAATAATAAAAGCATTAATATTAGTTATTCCAAAGATTGAACAATTTCACAAGATGTCAAAATTTATTTATTACAAGATAAAGGCACTGAGATTTATTACTTTCTCTTTATTCTGAGTACTTTTTTAAACAAAAAAAACTTTTGCACAAGTGAAATAATTTCTGCTCACATACACACTTTCACTTTTGGAAGCAAAATATGCAATTTTACTTTTGCAAAAAATGCATATAAGCTGATTTTTATTATATATATA
>JBCNYG010000008.1:11888697-11899096 GCA_039654305.1 Porochilus rendahli | reverse complement strand
GAGATGGGCGCCAGCCTCCCCGTGACCCTAATTAGGAATAAGCGGTTCAGAAAATGAATGAATGAATGAATGATGAGGGAGCTATGTTGTCAGGGGCATTAGAGTGACAAATTGATCCCGGAAGAGGGGTCAGACAAAGTGTGAGTCAAAGACCTTGATGAAGCAGTGGCATTGTATTGAGACAACCCTGCCTGGAAAAGGGAGCCCGGGCACCCACCTAGGGCCAGGTTTGGGTGAGGGTGGAAGCTGGCAAGAGTCTGGTGGCTTAGCCCAAAAAAAGCCACAGGAAGCCACTGCAAGGAACCATCTTCTCTACGCCCAAGAACAGATTCCTGTAACTGCCTTTTACATGTGCCCCATTTAGGGGGTCCTGCCACTATTCATTTTTTTTTCTAATGTTTTCTTAGCATTTAAATGTTTTAAAATGCAGAGACAGAAAGAGTCATTTTTACAACTTGTAAATATCCACTTACAAGGCATCACAAACTATGCATAATTTATCCACCAAAAAGATATTAACAAAAAGATATTTATATCCACCTTCTCATCATTTGCGCCACCTTTAGTGTATGTTGAAATGAATTGCTTGTCAGTGTTGTGCACTCAATTAACACCATTTTAATCCACTATACAATTAAAAAAATAACATTTTATTAGTTAAGTCAGTGGTGAACTTTTTCATTTAATCCTGTTAAAAATACATCAGTTAAGAATCAGGTATAATGTCAGCTAATTGTTATTTTTTACTGAGTGAATGTCTACTGCAAATGATACTAACACACTGTTTTATTCAGCATCTATGGTATATATGCTATAAATTTATATATTTCTGCATTAATGTATACAACAGTAATATTTTAAAAATCTAGTTTCTTTATGTATAACATGAAAAAATAAATAAACAAAGGCATTACAATCCAGTTCTGATTGTTGCATTTCAGGTCAAAGGGATCTCTGGCTCCTGTTCCTCTGGTTGATCTCATTCAGGACTACATTTGTGTTGGGCTGCTCCTGCGCTGTAATCACACCATCATCCAATGGACTGCCTGTAATTAGGAACAGAGAAGGCAGGAATTAAAAGTATACATTTGTCAAGAGATACTATTTCTTTATCCCAAATGTAATTTGGAATGGTGTGGGAAGTGGATGTTGATTATTTATTAGACTGATTTAGAGAATGATAAAGTATAAAGAAAAGATTGAAAGACAGGCCAAAACTCACCAACCCCTATTGATCCATCTGACCCTGAGACATCACTGACCAAAAAGGAAATGGATAAGTTTTGGGGTTTGGATGATTTCAGAGCTCTGAATGAAGAAGTAATTCTATTTACAGTGGATTTCTTGGTCCTCTGCATAGCGGTATGACTCCAGGCTGTTATCAAATTTGAATAATATATATTTGTAAAATTAAAATCTTAATTACAAGTGGATCAAATTCACCATAACAAAAATAAATAAAATAGCTTAAATGCATACAACATTTAATTGCCATGACAGTTTCAAACATTATGGACAAAACCAACACACTTGAGTTCTCAGGTTGCCTCGGGTTTCCACAGCACAGGTGTGTTCTCCACTGTCTTCTGACATTTTCCTTCACTGCACAGTGGAACACAAAGATAAAGAAGCCTGCAGAAGAAAAACATGGCTCTGTTAGTCATAACTGCACCTTCATGAGCTAGATAATAGTATGACAGATTTACAAAGTCTATAAATATCTATTTCTAAAAATAGCACAGCTTTCAAGTGTAAAAAAAGAAAGAACCAATATAAATCATGTCAGATCTTTTTCCAACATTAAAGTGATACAGCATCCAACAGGGGAAAAAGACACAAAAGAAGAAGAAACACACACACACACATACACACACACACACACACACACACTGTAGTTTGCATTAAAGGTAAGGAAAACAAGTCTTATACACTTTTATTCCTTTGATTTAACAAAGTGTTTTGGATTCTTGGTTGTTCTTGGTCAGTCCCAGACTGCAGTTAGCAGGAGAGTGAAGCACGTACACAGAACATATATGTAATATATAGATATGAAATGACGTTTCCCTAATTATCTTTGTGTTTTTGAGTCCGCCCCACACTACTCTTGCGGCATGTTGAATTTATGCATACACAAGATGGCAGCTACTTTGCACATGTAAATGACATGTGCATCACTTCTACGTGTATATATTTTGCACATGCACTCACAGACCACCATTATTGGCTAGTTATAGCAGTTTTATGTAATACTTTCTATTCCTGTAAACCCCAAAACCCCATAATAACTTATGACTCAGACACTTTTGTCGCATTCTGTATTTCACAATATACTCATGGCTTTGTTTTTACACTGTCATACACCAGGGAACACTGATTTACTTTCATTAATCTGGTTTCAGTCTGTGGTAGTTCTTCCTCCAAACCACATGGAGGCGCCAAAAGGTTCTCCAGACAGCAGCAGTGAGGAATGTACAGTCCTGGAGGCTTTTCCTGACAAAGGAACCGTTTGCTCTCAACATAAAGGAAAAGTAGGATACACGCACACACACACACACACACACACACACACACAAACACACAAACACAAATGGAAGGTCTTGAACCAGATTAAAAACAGCACAACATTAAAATAAAAAAACCCAAATAACCAAAGATTAATATGAGTAAAGATAAAGAAGATAATATTCATGAGGATATTATTGTTCTCAGGGTCCCATGTTCCAATTATACACTTGTAAGACTTACGGTTGAAATGGCATCTCCTGTGACTTGGTTACTGATACTTCTGACTTGAAAAAATAAATCAGACAGCATTACAGTGTAGCAGCATAGTAGTATGGCAGCATGTCAATATAGTACTGTTGCAGAGTAGTAATGTAGCAGAGTCGCAGCATAGTAGTGTGCAAGCGTAGAAGCGTATAAGCATGGCAGCGTAGTAGTGTTGCAGTGCCATGCTGTGACTGCTAAAAAGTACTACATTGCCATTCTGTACACACATGGCGGTGTAGTATTGTTGCAGCATAATAATGTAGGAGCGTGGCTGCATAGAATTGTTGCAGTGTAGTAGTGTGCAAGCATGGTACTGTAGCAGCATGACAGAGAAGTAGTGTTGCAGCATAGTGTATACACATTGCAGTGTAGTAGGGAAGCAGTGTAGTAGCATTGCAGCGTAGTAGTGTGGCGGTGTAGCAGCATAGTAGTGTAGTACTGCAGCAGCGTAGTAGTGTACAGCATGGCAGTGCAGTAGCCTAGCAGTGTAGTACTGTCCAGCATGGCAGCATAGTGTAGCAGTGTAGTATTGTTGCAGTGTAGAAGTGTGCAATTGTAGAAGTGTTGCAGCTTAGTTGTGTAGCAGAGTATTAGTGTTGCCTTGCCATGCTGTACACTACTATGCTGCTACAGTACTACACTGCTATGCTGTATGCGTACGTTACTATACTATACTGTAGCAGCATGGCAGAGAAGTAGTATTGCAGCATAGTAGTGTAGAAGCATTGCAGCATACTAGGTTTGGAGTGTAGTAGCATTGCAGCATAGTGATGTGGTGGTGTAGCAGCATAGTGGTGTAGTACTGTAGCAGCACAGTAGTGTACTGCATGGCAGTACCGTACTGTAGCAGTGTACAGCATGGCAATGTAGTACTGTACCAGTGTAGTAGTGTACAGCATGACAGTGTAGTACTGTAGTTGCGTAGTAGTGCACAGCATGGCAGTGTACAGTGGGGCAAAAAAGTATTTGGTCAACCACCAACTGTGCAAGTTCTCCCTCTTAAAAGATGAGAGAGGTTTACAATTTTCATCACAGGTACACTTCAACTATGAGAGACAGAATGGGGTGAAAGACTCCAGGAAATCACATAGGATTTTTATTGAATTAATAAACTTACTTGGTAAAGTAAGTATTTAGTCACCTACAAACAAGCAATTTCTGGCTCTCACAGACCTGTAACTTCTTCTTTAAGAGGCTGCTCTGTCCTCCACTTGTTACCTGTAATAATGGCACCTGTTTGAACTCGTTATAAGTATCAAAGACACCTGTCCACAACCTCAAACAGTCAGACTCCAAACTCCACTATGGCCAAGACCAAAGACCTGTCAAAGGACACCAGAAACAAAATTGTAGACCTGCACCAGGCTGGGAAGACTGAATCTGCAATAGGTAAGCAGCTTGGTAAGAAAAAAATCTGTGGGCACAATTATTAGAAAATGGAAGACCACTGATAATCCCCCTCGATCTGGGGCTCCATGCAAGATCTCACCCCATGGAGTCAAAATGATCACGACAAAAGTGAGCAAAAATCCCAGAATCACACATGGGGACCTAGTGAATGACCTGCAGTGAGCTGTGACCAAAGTAACACACTACAGAGCCAGGGACTCAAATCCTTTTGATTTGAATTTTGAGTGAAAACCTCCTTCCATTAGTAAGGGCAGTGAAGATGAAACGTGGCTGGGACACACTACCCGGGCAACGAAGGAGTGGCTTTATAAGAAGCATTTCAAGGTCCTGGAGTGCCCTAACAAGTCACCAGATCTCAGCCCCCTAGAAAAATTTTGGAGGGAGTTGAAAGTCCATGTTGCCCAACGACAGCCCCAAAACATTACTGCTCTGCAGAGATCTGCATGGAGAAATGGGCTAAAATACCAGCAAACAGTGTGTGAAAACCTTGTGAAGACTTACAGAAAACCTTTGACCTCTGACATTGCCAACAAAGGGTATATAACAAAGTATTGAGATGCACTTTTGTTATTGACCAAATACTTATTTTCTACCATAATTTGCAAATAAATTCTTTAAAAATCAGACAATGTGATTTTCTGGATTTTTTTTCCTTTCTCATTTTATCTCCTATAGTTAGGTTATACCTTTGATAAAAATTGGAGACCTCTCTCATCTTTTAAGTGGGAGAACTTGCACAATATGTGTCTGACTAAATACTTTCTTGCCCCACTGTAGTAGTGTAGCATCGTAGGAGTGTACAGCATGGCAGTGTATTAATGTAGCAGCATAGTAGTGTACAGCAGGGCAGTGTAGAACTGTTGCAGTGTAAAAGTGTACAGCATGGCAGTGTTGTCCTGTTGCAGTGTAGCAGACTATGGCATGGCTGTGTAGTAGTGTACAGCATGGCAGTGTAATACTGAAGCAGCATAGTGGTCGACAGCATTGCAGTGTATTAATGTAGCAGCATATTAGTGTACAGTTCGAAGGTGTAGTACTGTAGCAGCATGTTAGTGTATAGCATGACAGTATAGTTTTGTAGCACAGTAGTAGTGTATATAATGGTGTTGTAGTACTGTAGCGGCATAGTAGTGTAGCATTGCAGTGAAATAGTGCATCAATGTAGTGGTGTACAGCATGGTTGTGTATTACTGTGGCAGCGGATTAGTGTACAAAATATAATATACTGTATATACATACATATACACATATACATATACATATTTACCAAAATAAATCCAGTCCAGCACCCACCCACAGCCCAGAGACCAGGGCACCTCCGACCCTCCCTCCCCACCCTCCTCCCAACTAACTACCACACTCACACATCCACTTTCATACCCCCTCCCACCGTGCCCTGCGGGGGACGGCACTGGCAGACCTGAGGACAACGAGCCCCAAATTCAGTAAAAACCACCACCCCCCCACCCACTCCCTCCACCACACACCCACAGTCGTGGAAGATCGGGCATCCCCCAGGGCCAGCAGCCCTCCATCAGTGCAGCCCTCCATCAGTGCAGCCAACCCGGGACCCAGCCCCGGGGACAACCACCCTTTCTGCTCGCCCCCGGCGGCACCCAGGGGAACAAGGGTGTGAGAGGTCCAGGCACCACCAGCTTCCCCACACCCCAGCCACGAGGCGACCCCAACCACTGGCCCCCGCAGCCCCCAACCAGGTCGGTCCCAGTGCCTTTCTCACCGCAGAGCAGCCCGGCCCAGCACCACTGGAAACCACCAAGAACCAGCAACCCCTATTCACTTCCGGCCATTATCCAACCCACTAAAGGACGAGGTCACAGTCCTCCACCTACATTAAGTGATGGAGCTAATCACAGGGGACCCAAGGGAATGAAATTCAGCTTTTTTTTTTGAGGAGGCAGACAGTGTCTTAATACTAATGTGATCCAATAAGACGTTCCTAAACTGCTGAGTACACAGATTATTTTTAGTTTTCCAATTTACAAGGATAGTTTTCTTTGCAATGCATAAGACCATGAGGATCATGTGTGCAGAGTTAATTGCTATGTTACTATCTCTCATGTCACCTAGTAGGCACAGTGTGGGATTTGCTGGAATATTACATTTAAACCACTTTGACATATCTTCACACACCTGGAGCCAGAACCTGCGAACAGGTGTGCAGGACCACAAGGCATGGAAATAATTGTTATCATTACAGTGTGAGCAAATATTTCATTGTGACAGACCCATACTAAACATCCTTTGGCCTGTATAATGAGTTCTATGAAGAATTTTGAATTGTATTAGTGCATATTTGAATTCTTAGTCATTTTAAATGTGTTTACACATATTTGTGACCATTCATTTTGATTAAAGTTATTGGATAAGTCAGCCTCCCATTTCGCAGTTGGAAAAGAGATTGAGTCTTCTAGTTTAGATAGTAGTCTATATATGTTTGATAATAGCTTTGGGGTGTGTGGATTAAGAAATTCTGTTACCCTGATAGGTAGCTGCGATTTTAGTTGGCTAATGGTACATTTTTTACATATAATAGATTTAAGCTGGCGATATCCTTAAAGTTTTGTACTGCTGACTCCATATTGTGAGGTGTGAATATTAAACAACAAGAAGTTTTCATCTTCTGTTAAATGTTCTGTTTTATTTCTTTATTTTTCATTGGGTAAAATTAATCATCTTTTTGTTTTGCAAGATGTCGTTTAACAGTCCAATTAGCAAACTACCAGAAGGTGTTGTCATGAGGATGCGCTTGTGCGGGTAACCCTGCCCCAAGCTTGCATATCAGTAGTAGAAGAGCCATACCGGTCACTGGCTAGTCTTCTGTTCTTTGAAGTAGTCGCTGGCATTCGGTTCCTTGTAGTGTGTGTAGATAAAGCAGCCGCTATATGGGCTTACATATAGGGTATATAACTATAGGGTTTGGTTACTATAGGGTGTAGGGTCACTATAGGGTGAGTGTTTTGTTTTGGTAGGGAGGGTTTGGTTAAATTCACATGTGCCCAATAAGCATCTAACACTACAATGAGCCCCGCAGAGTACACACCGAGATGCACATCCAGATCAGTCATTCCGACAGCCTGCTTACTTCGCTGCCATGGAGTGGGAAATGGTCTTCCTATCACCACTTTGTATGGTGAGAGATGGTCCAGGGAAACATGAGAGGTCATATGCTATTCGGCCAGTACGACAGGTAAAACTTGTAGCCAATTTTTAGATCCCATGGCGGACATGGCTTTTCAAGTTTTACCCGTGATTGTGCGATTTGCCCTTTCCATCACCCCAGAGGATTGTGGATGGTAGGGAATGTAAAAATGCCAATTGATTTTTATCTCTTTACAGAGTAGTTGTGTCACCTTGGCTGTGAAGGGTGTGCCTTTGTCCGAATCAATCCCCACTGGAAGACCCTATCTAGTTATTATTTCAGTGGTCTATTTCAGCACTACTCCAGGCGTCCTCTTTACTGCAGGGGAACGCCTCTACCCACCTAGAGAATTTGTCAACCATTACCAAAAGGTATTTATATGGACCCTGCTTAGGCATGTGAGTGAAGTCAATTTGCCATTCTTGGAATGGTGTGTCTGGCATTTCTTCGCATTTCTTCGCAGATGAGAAAAGGAATGCAGTGGTACAGCATGCAAACGCAACCCTGAGTGTCCACCCATATACTGTCCTGCTCCACAGCCCCCTGAGAATCCCAAAAGTGACTATCAGATACCTTAGCAGATGACTGAACTGATTTAAGGTCCACGTCAGGCAAAACCACACTCACCAAGTGACTGGTGGACACAGGGGAAACGTTAAGCCCGGGAGGGAGCAAACCTGAGGACGCAGCCTGTTTAGCCACAAGGTCGGTGAGAGAGTTACCCCTCATCTCAAAAGAGTCCCCATAGGAGTGGGCGCACGTTTTGACAATGGCCAAAGTTCTGGGCAAATGACAGGGCGTAATTAGATCCTGAACTAAGGTGGCGTGTGAGATGGGCTTACCATCAGCGGCAGTGAACCCGCGGGACTGCCAAATGCGGCCCAAATCATGTGCTGCACTGAAGGCATAGCAAGAGTCGGTCTAAATCAGCGGACATAACACACGCATGGGTTAGGGCAAACAGTTTGGCAGCCTGTGCAAAGATAAAGGCAAGGGAGTGGGCCTCCACCACCTCGCCAGGGAGGCGAAAGACTGCATTACCACAATGATAAACACCGTCCGAGGGCTTAGAGCACGAACCATCAACAAAAATGACGTCACCGAAAGCGAGAGGTGTTGTGTGTAAGTCAAGACGAATGCTAGTCTTGAAAGTAATAGTAGAGACAGACATGAGGGTGCAATGAGTCACAGTCGACTTGTGCATTGAGTAGTCGTTGTAGGGTGTGGGCAATCAAGTCATTAGAAGATGTGGGCTTAATTGAAAGATTCTCCGTCACTAGGAGAACGGTCTCATACCCCGCGCGGCGCTGGGATGACATTTGCTGTGTGTTCAAATTACCAAGGATCTGCGTTACCTGATGTGATGTGTGTAAAATCAGCAGATGGGACAAAACTATTTTCTCAGCGTCTGTAACCAACAGTGCACATGCAGCAACGGCACGTAGACAGGCAGGCAAACCCTGTGCTATGGTGTCTAATGTTCTAGAGAGAAACGCACAGGGCCTCATTCCTCCCCTGTGATCCTGAGCCAACACCCCGGAAGCTGTACTGGCCTGATGGGAGACGTACAGGTGAAATGGTTTTTTATAGTTCGTCAGGCCCAATGCTAGTGTGGAGCACAGAGCAAACTTGAGAGCATCAAATCATGAGAGATCATGTAAAGAATGGCTGCAGGCAGACACTTGTCATGTAGTGAGCAGTCAGGTATCCATTGTCTGCAGTAGTTGATGAGCCCAAGAAATGCCATTAGCACATGCTTTGTCACTGGGCATATTTGGTTTAGCTAAAAAAAATTTCTTTGCCCCCGGATCTGACTTTGGAGGTCCCGACACGATCAGAGAGGCCAATGACAGATATAAAGATGGAACGGACATAGGTTGGGGCAAAAGACCCATACCGGGGATAAGCCGCGATTTGTGGGGTGATCACGGTCCACCCAGCCAAATTGTCAAGCCTCGGAATGACATAAGAAAAATCACAACATTCCATCCAATCCTTCGGGTCTCCTTCGGAGCAGGCTTAGGGAACGACTGTTCCATTATTTTACACTTAATGTGACATGCACAGAGAAGCAGAGAAGCAGACAATGCCTATAATTTGTATAGCGTGCTCTTCCCAGACTAAACTGGGGGTAAACCATTCCTCCGCGAGGGGATAACGTTCAGTAACACTTCCCAGATACCACACTGGGGATAAACCGTCCATCCATGAGGGGATAACGTTCAGTAATACTGCTAACCAGGCAGTCAAACAAAACTTGTCTTACCTGATCAGAAGTGTCACGTAGGGGTCACCAAATTGTAAGAAAGTATTTCTGTGCTGCTTGTCTGTGTCCGCTGTTCGCGAGTCTAGGAGCTCCGGAACAAAGAACAACAAACCGAAGTCGAATCATGTCTGGTTTATTCTTGAGTTGCTCAAAGTACTTAGTTTCACACAGGACATTTATACAGTGCAGGGTAGGCATGCATACATGCAAAAGGAAGATAACGAAAAGGAGAGGAAGATAGCGAGTTGCATAGCCTTGAGTATGAAAAAAAAAATGCAGAGGTTGTGATGACAAGAACTGTGTCCTATTCACACAGCCATAAACAACAGATAATGAGACAGTGTGTTGGAGACAGAGCTAAAATATGATGAGTTGCAGGGTCGAATATCACATATTGTTCTAGTCAAAAATGGAGAATGCAAAAGTACACTTTAGAGATAGAAAATACATTCTAACAGTATGTAAGGTAGACAAGGAGCTGCTGCTTGCCTGTGTCTCTGTTCGGCATGTCTAGGAGTGCTCCTGGAGTGAGAATAAGAAACAAACCACACTGATCAAATCAAGTCTGGTTTATTCTTGGATTTGCTCAAAGTACTGAAGTTCTCATAGGGTTTTTGTACAGTGCGAGGTAGGCATGCATACGTGCGAAAATAAGATAACAGACAGGAGAGGAAGATAGCGAGTTGCATAGCCTTGAGTGCGCTCACAGGAGCGTATAAGCCAGACAATAAGACGCAGACAGGAACGTAGAAGCCAGATAATAATACAGAAAGTACATCTTAACATTATGTATG
>JBCNYG010000008.1:11877033-11888597 GCA_039654305.1 Porochilus rendahli | reverse complement strand
TGTGTGTGTTTTTTTCTTCTTCTTTATATATATATATATATATATATATATATATATATATATGCCTCTCCCCACAGACAGTGAGAGATAGGGCTGGCTTTAATAACCCAGTTAAATGCACTGGGGGACAGCAGTGACAACTTTTTGATAGTGGGGCTTGAACCCAGACCTTACGATTAGTAATCCAGCACCCCACCACCGGGTATATACAGTGGGGCAAAAAAGCATTTAGTCAGTCACCAATTGTGCAAGTTGTCCCACTTAAAAGAGAGGTTTCCAATTTTCATCATAGGTATACTTCAACTATGAGAGAGAAAATGAGGAACCCCCCAGGAAAGTCACATTGTCTGATTTTTAAATACGTATTTGGTAAATAACAAAAGTTCATCTCAATACTTTATTATATACTTATTGTATATAATTGGCAATGACCCAGATCTTATCTCATTTGTAATAATGACAGATTAACTCGTCTTGACTTACTTGGTTAAATACTGACAAAAGAAGAGTTGAACATTGGTCAAATAACCCAGGTCTTTTGGTATGAAAGAAACACTCAAGTATTCTCTTATATATAATAAAATATGTCCAATATATCAACTTCTAACAGTGGATTTAGCCCATGGATTTTATTTAACCCTACAGTTGGTTAAAGAGATACAACAACTTAGCATACCTTGCAGTGAGTTAAAGATGGCAAACAGGTACATAAAGGGCAGATTGACATCCTTCCAGGCAAAAAAGGCAAATCCCCAGGTGAGGCCTAAAAGAACAGTAAGCCCTACCACACTCCGAAGGTCCTGTAGGATACTGCGATGCTGTAAGTTATGGGGATTTTGCTTCTTAATGCGACAAATTTGAATCAGTACCACAATGAACATGCTAAGGTTCAGTACGAAGACAACACAGAAGTATGCCACCACTGCAACATAATAGGCTGTATCATTCTTCATCCAGCAACTGCGTATAGAAAGATGACAACATTATATAGTTATACAGCTGATGTATCAATGATGATCAATCAGTGTAATTCATGTAGAAAAAATGTGATGCTCTTACAACTGATCTGAGGTTCCATCTTCAAACTTCCCATACGACACTAGTCCATAATTGTTTTTGTCAATGGCTATGACAATGATGACCACTATTAAAGGAATACCTTATAAACAACGCAATAAATAACAGTTTAAGCAAAACTATTACAATAAGCACAAAATAATATTTCAGTATTTGAAAGGTATTGCAATATCAATACGTTTTAATATTTTAAATTTAGTATATTATTAATATACCCCATCCAGCGAGTCCTATTTTGAGCATGAAGCGGGACACATAGGTATTAAAAACTTTAACAAGGGCAATGTACATATGGACAGCCTCCATGGCCATCCATGTGAAAGATGCCAATAGGAAGTAGTGCAAGAAGAAGGCAGTGGAGATGCAGAGACCCACAACGTTGGAGTACAAAGCCAACCATGCATCCAATAGGAACGTCAGGTTCAAAAGAAGCAAAGACAAACACAGGTGGATCACAATTTTTGATGGGATATCTTTACGCAGCGTCCTAAAAGAGAAGATATGAACGCTGTTCTTATACATACATTAAATAAACATACGCTATTTGTAATAACATGCTTAAATTATACAACCCACTTCAAAAGTATTGGAACAGCAAGGCCAATTAATTTGTGTCCGCTGTGTACTAAAGAAATAAAAATATTAGTGTGAGTACTTTAAGAGAGGAAAAAAAAGAGTATGTGTACATTAAGAAATTTTTTGCCTGAATTTAGTTGAAAACATTATGTTGGCTTCTGAGGGTCATCGACAAGATGCATGATTATCAACCCTGAAATCGAATCCAGGTTGATGCCACAGCCATCAGTGACCGGGAGTCCATGGGAGCCGAGCTCTCACGGGAGGGATAGCATACGCTCACTTCCATGTCATTCACAGCCATCACTAGCCAATCATGGGCATCTGTGAGCTCATTCGTAAGAAGGGACGGATAGCACTTTCCCTCCAAATATGATAGGCTGCCCCCAAATATGCATGTACAGCAGTTTGAAAAGAGAAGTGTGGCAGTACTGCAAAACTGGGTGGTTTAGTGCAAAATATGTTATTTTGCAAAAATCGGTGCAAAATGTGTTATGTTCCTTGTGGATGTTATGTTACATGTAGATGAACGTAAGAGGAGCAGAAACTTTAAAATTTTCTTATATTCACCTTTGATCCTTCACACTTCTACATCTAGTTCACAGCAAAAGCAAAATAATTAGCCTTGCAGTACCTTAAAAAGGGGTTGGAATATATTGCAAGGTGTGATTGCTGCAAAACTCACTCAAAAGCCAGATATGTCATGATGGTGACAGAGAGGAAAATGGAAGAGATACCACAACCAATATAGGTAATGTAGGTTAAGATGGTAGCCTGCAGTCGATCAGTCATCTGAGTCCCGTAAAGGTCCTATTATAAAAAAAAAGAAAATACAAAATAATAATAATAATAAAAAAAGACCTAAGATGGAATATGCCAGTCAAATAATTATGCATTACAACTAAGAAAATTAAATACATTTAACCTATGACAACAATACTGACTTAACAATAAATTTTTTTCTTTTGCATAAAGTGAGCTCCATAACTCAAATTATTGAGAGTCCTGATTTAAACCCCACGGAACATCTTCATTATAAACTGGAATGCTGATCATGCACCCAACTTAATGTTGACCCCAGTTTAATCACCACAGATTCTCCACTTGTTTTCTTTATCCCAACCACAAAACTAATACTAGCACTAATCTGTGGTTCATATCAGTTTCCTCAAAGCCAGTACATCCACCACCGGGTTTGGGTATTGCTGCCACGACAGGCACCGATGGCTTTCCGGCCACAGCCATGGGCTGCCGCCTCAATAATGAAGGCATGGAACATGGCCCATTTGGATTCCATGTCCCCTGCCTCCTTTGGGATGTGATAGCAGCTCTGCTGGAGGTGGGTGTTTGAAGGCTCTTCTGACAGGAGACTCTGACAAATGTTCCCAGGAGACCCTAACTACATGCTTGGGTCTCCCAGGTCAGGAGACAATAGTAATCGCCATCAGAGCCAGCTCACCACCAGGTGGTGATTGGTTGACAGCTCAGCTCTGCCCTTCACCTGAATGTCCAGAACATGTGGCCACAAGTCTGATAACACGACTACAATTGCATTAACAATTAATTTTTAATTTAAAAATATCCCAACATTCCTAGAAATACTGTTAATATTTAAACTGCTGCTCATATAATGTCCACTGGACATGCAAGTCTCCTCTTTAGTGTACATGCTCTCAAAGATGCCCTTGATTTGCTAGTGTCACATAAGAAAAAGGAAACTTTGTACTCTCTTTCAGGATTTTACATATCAATAGCCAACTATTTTATTATCGCAGGATATGGCTGTGAGCTCTTCTGACTGGAAGTCTCATTACTTGGCTCTTTCTGATGATGGCCTAGAATACATTTAGTCCATGAAGATGACCTTGGACTGCACTTAATCCAGGCTTAGCATTGAGGCCTATAATTGTCTTGACAAGTTTTGAATTGCAATAACCATGAACAGGTTTCCACACAAATCTTAAACAGTAAAGAATTGATAAACAAAATAGACTTTATGGTAAAACTATAATCAATTTCCTGGTTACACAACTGCTCTTTATTACTGTATAGGACATAGTTATGAAAACAAATTATATATAATCAATAAACTCATCCAATGCAATAAGATTTTCATCTATATTTTCTTACTTACATTCTCAAATACTGCTAAGTAAAGCGTTTTTTTTAATAATAAGACAAGGAGAGGCAAGGTTTTCTCTCACCAGGAGCACACCAAAGTTAGTCAGATGGTTACAGGCACAAATCGTTTCAGTTTCAGTGTGGTTCAGCACAGAGCAACCCTGAGAGCTCCAGCCACCAGAGCCACCTAACAATACACAACACAGTCAAATTACTTTATTTATATACATGAGAATTGATATTTTTAAATATTTAAAATACCATATAAATCAGTGAAGAATAATGTCTAATTGTAATGAAAATAATTTGACTTCAATTGCACATCAGATCTTGAATAAATTATTGAAGTTAAACATCTTAATTAATGTACACTTTTTACTTTGTTGAGAACCAAATGTCATAAAACAATCAATAGAAACCAAAATCATTATTCCATTGATGGCTGGATTTAAAATCTCCCCAAAAATATAAATGTAAAGTTGAAATAACAGGGTTATCCAACTTGTATAAATTTAATCACAGTAATTCATAATGTGACTCAGTAATGTGTTTAGACATCAGGGCAACTGAGCATCAGGGCCTGCTCTTGAGTTGGTGGAGGGTGTCCTGGGGAATCGCCTCCCAGACCAGGATCTCAGTGAGACCGTCTGTGGCATTACTTGGCAGTGTCCATGCACAGATACATGTCCCACAGGCACTCAATCAGATTTAGGTCAGAGGAATGAAAGGGCAATTTAATGACATTAGAGCCTTCATCATCCAGCATACTACTTTCGATATACCAGTGATCCTAATCCTTCTCCTCTCAGAATCCTGTGATCCGTCCTGATGTGACTATTGGTTCTCATCTTAGAAGCCCCTCACTCCTCCTGCTGATGATCCATATGTACATAAATAAACACTCACAAACTGTGGGGAAGACTTTTTAGGGCTGGTGCTAAAAACTCTTTTAATTAAATTATTTAGGACTATAATTACTACTGCAGTTATATGTTGGGATTCCCTTTTGAGTCTAGTTCCTCAAAAGGTCACTTCTTTGTGTCATCTGAGGGAGATTTTCTTGCCACGACTGCCACATGCTTGTTTATTAGGGATGTAAAGGGTTTATAGCGAAAGGTTTACAGTCTTTAGTTGAAATTCTTTAACAAATGTCTTTTTACTCTATAAAGCTGCATAGCAACGATGTTAAGTATAAAAAGGGCTATTAAAATAAAACTGAATTGAATTGACCTCCCTACACGCTCTGTTCACAAGGCTGGTTGTTATTCTGTACCAGGAGGCACCAAGGACGGACTGCACCAGCATAAGATCTGTCAATCACTCTGAAGATTTTATCCTGTTCCCCAACAGCAGTCAAGGTGTTGGTAATGAGATGGAGCCTCCAAGAATTTGCCTCCCGAGACCCTCACTTACCCACTGGTCATGCTGAGTGATGTTAAAAGTAGCATAATGTTCACCACAGCAACTCTTTCACACCTGTCACATGTACTCAGTGTGGACCTGCTTGGCAGACTTGCCAATTCTGGTGTTCACTGTTGAATGGCAATTGAGTTGTACAGTACTGGGCTGTGAGCACATGTTGCATTAGAGGATTCTGGGCTCACCCTCATGAAGTCAATTTCTGACAGTTTTATTAGAAACATGCACACCGGTAGCCTGCTGGTGGTCATTTTGTAGGGCTCTAAGAATGCTCCCCTTGTTCTTCCTTCCACAAAAGAGCAGATACCCTTCCTGCTGCTTGGTTGATGACCTTGTACATCCCGGTCCAGTTCTTCATGTCGCCTTGACCAATCTTCTGGTATCTCCTCTATGCTCTTGAAACGGTGCTGGGAGACACATTAAACCTTCCTGCGACCGCATGTATGGATGTACCAGGATGTACCATCCTGGAGGAGCTGAACTACCTGTATAACGTCATTGAGCCGTGGGTACCGCATCATGCTACCAGTAGTGACAAGAACACAAACTGAACAAAAAACTAGAGAAGAATCAGCCAGGAAGGATGAGAAGAGAGATATTGTCTGTAGCATCCACATACACAACCTTTCCCTTTTATAGACGTTGTTTTTCCCTCCCCCTTACACCTGTTGGTAATTTTATTTACACCAACGCGGGAGAAACTGATTCAAAATCACCGTCCTAAATGGACTGATTGATATATGTGAATTTTAACTGACTTGGTGTTATACTATAATAAAACAAAATTAATCAAGGAGGTAATCATAATTCAGTTCAATATGCAGGAACACATTTCCAGCAGGAGTTTAATCTGTGGATTTAAACATACAGGATAAAAAATTACTCAATGCTGTATGTAAACAAACTTGGCTCACTAGTTGGTGCACTGCTAATGACAGTGGGTGGAAGCACAGCTTGAAATGTTGGAGTAATATTAACACATATCTCATACATTCCTGAGATTGATTGATTATAGTCCTCACCGTTTAAGTCAAATTTCCAGAATACACATGATCGTGAACGGTTAACCTGTGGAGATTAAGAAGAACAATTTTAAATATTGAGTTTGTTCTATTTCATGATTAACTGCCAGAGTGAGGCTTTATCCTAAAAATGTTACCCTTACACACAGCTATAGACCAAAAATGTTACATGTGACATACCACCGGCTATAAAAAAAAAATCCTAATTTTTCATGTATACAGAATTATTTTATAGTGTATTATAAGTAGTAAAATACTTTGCTTTGATTTTCTTACCAGCGGTGATCGGGTTAACAACTGCTTGACATATCACCATCAAATTTAGCAACTTGGGACCAAAGGGTGAAAATACTGTATGAAAAATCTTTGTAGGTCACATTCACAGTCAGCAAAATGGCCGCCAGTTGTTTATAATGGCTAGGTACATCTAGATTTGCCTTTTAGTCTAATCTGCATGTCCTTGGACTGTGGAAGGAAACCGGAGTACCCGGAGAAAATACCCTCAAGAACAAGACGAGTAAACTCCACTCAGAAATGCTCTTGCTGAGCCTGAGACTCAAACCAAGGACTTTCTTGCTGTGAGGTGGATATAAACACTATGCCACCAAGCTGCCCACGTTTTCCTACAAAAGTGCAATACTCTGTGTAGGCTAGCAACATTTATCCCATAATGCAGCACATTCTTGTGTGTTTAGCAGTAGTGGTAGTTGCAATCTAACAGCATGTATTTCTCAACTGACAGTAAATTGACAGTAAATTGACAGTAAAATTAATTTGTTTAATCCTTCCTGAAGTTACAAATACTTGTTTATCTTACCACAAAATCCAGGTCGATATGTTTAATTTGCAATGAGTTTGTTGTGGTACTTAAAGAGTACAATGTGGGGAGGCACCACATCGAGAAACACCACACATTTCATACATTTTCCTGAGGGATATAATATGAAATCAAGAGGGCAAAACTACATTATAAGATTAAAATATAGGAATTAAAGTAATGACCTGAAAGCAGTGTGAGACGGTATGAAGATTATGACGAGCCAGGACAGAAAGAAGTATGGGCCAATCAGTATTGATGGTTTTGACAAATTCTGTGTTTGCAATGTGTTGAATAAATTTTACTTACATTTTAATGATGACTATAAGCCTATAATCAGAACCCTTTCTGTCAGATACATGTTCCAGAAATGTTACATCAAAAAGAGCCCTGGACCAGATATGTTCACTGGCAAATTTCTTAAAGTCTGTGAAAAGTTCACTTGTAATGAAAACAATTTTCGGCTGTTCAAACCAATTCTAACTGCTAAGGTTCAGAGTCAGTTTGATCCATTGAAATTTACATATCGGGCAAATAGAGGGATAGGTGATGCCAGGATTTCCCTATTCATTATTTGTACAAGCATCTTGAGGGTACTAAAACTCATGTCAAGCTTACATTTGTAGATTTTCCCTTAGCTTTTAATACAGTTCAGCAACACATTTTAGTTAACAATCCATTGTTCACTTTTGAACTTAATATTTTTTAACTTGTAGGCCCCTGTTAGTCCCGAATGCAGCTGTCATCCACAGGTTCAATACAGGGGTGTGTCCTGTCTCCCCACTGTATATTCTTCACACACACAATTGCAGGAGTAATTATAATGACAGGCATCTTTTGAAGTTTGCAGGCAGTACAGTTTTAATCAGTCTGCTCCAGGATGGAGAGGTTGATCACAAGCCGCTAGTGAAAGACAGAGGCCAGCCATGTCTCTCACTGTGGTGAGAGGCATGTAAAAGAACTATTGCTGTTGGTGAAAAGAGTATGCCACTGGATTGCCCTCAGTGTATTTCTGCCCTGCAATGGCCTGGTGAGCTGTGATGGGCTCTGAGATTGGTGCCAGCCTCCCCACGACCCTAATTAGGATTAAGCGGTTCAGAAAATCAATTAATGAAGGCTTACATTAAGCTATAAGTTAAATATGACTCTTTGTCATATTTAGTTGAATATGAACATTAGTTGAATATGATCTCTTACTGCAGTATTGAAGTTTGTGTCGGTTGATGAGATGCCACAATGTTTAGCAGCTATTCAGGGTACTTGACAATTTCAGAACAAAACATACTTCGCAGAATTCTCACTTCATTTCTTGGACATTTTCCGAAAAGCATGTACATCCCTGTCTCAAATCTGCACAGTTATATAAGTTATATATACACAGTATGTATCAGCAAAGCCAGATGAGAGACATCACCTTAATAAAAAATGTGTAAAGGACCTTAGGCACTGGATGCTTTCTAACTTCCTCTTATCCGATAAGATAGAAGTACTTGTACTTGTATCATAGACAGCTAGAAATAAGGTTTCTTATTCTGTACTAACTTTAGATGTTTCAGTTTCATCATGTGCAGCAGTAAAGGACCTTAGTGTGATTATTGACCCCAGTCTTCCATTTGAAGCTGGAGATAATACTATCTGGATAGCCTGCTTTCATCTCAGAATAAAAAAATCATCAAAGAACAGTGGGAACATGTGTCAGTTATGATCTATGTCTTTTAAACATTAAGAAAATTTCTGCTCAAAATCAACACAGAGTGCACGAGTTGCAGTACTAGCAAAAATAAATAAATAAATAATGAGAAACAGGAAAATACACTTAATTGCTTTGCCTCACTGTAGCACAGCAGCCTGGACTAAGGACTAACAACAGAACACTTGTGTTGTAGTCATACTGCATCCTGTCAAGTGTTTTTTTGTAGCTTGAAAATTTTTTTGGGGGAATTTAACGGAGACGCCTTTTATAATCGGAGCTATGTTACATGTGACCTTTTTGGTATAAATACAATACACAAAAGAGTAATATTTATAGGATAATGTTGCCTTTTGATGGGTCAAAGTTACATTTGTAATTACTATTTCCCATACAACCAAGACCTTAAAAAGCTTTCTTAGTGTTACAGCCTTCTTTTACTGACCTCAACAGATTTCGTGTTCAAGGTAAAAATTATTTGGTCTCTCAGGTTAGAAATGGACAAGTTAGCCACACTGGAGCCAAGAATCCCACTGATCAGCCTGGTGTTGTTTATTGTTTTGTCCTACAAATTGATGTGACAATAGTTAGTGACTGTCAGATTGATGTGCAATAAACAAATAAAACAGACATTATATGGTACATACCATAAAAAGAGTGGTCTTCAGGTAGAAATAAAATTGTAATCTGGAAGCCAGTTGCTGCTGCTGAGGTGTAAGGGTTCCTATGAGGGAAGCAGGTAGAATTATGGAACCCTGAGGAGCACTGGTCTCAGTCCTCCTTAACCTGGGGCCGATCTAAAATACATTGGAAGAGGCACTTTAGAAATACATAAAATCAATGAGATTTAATAGTTTCATGCTATTAAATATTAATTTACTTTTTATATAAAATAATTATTTTACAGTTCACATAAAGATTGAGCAAGTGTTTCTAATATGGCAGAGTATTATATATTATATACAGTATTATATATGTGATTATATAGTATATTTATGTGATTTTAGAATTGCTACACAGTCACTACAGTCGAAGATCATTATGTAACAAAATACAAATTTTTTTCCTGAACTGAGTAAACACTTCTTATTGAGATATTACCTGGAAGTTGGATGGGTCGGTGAAAGAGAATGTGGTCTCTTGAAAAAGGGCCCCGTCCACTAATTTCACTGCCAGAGCCAAAGATGGAGAGGCAATACTTTGACTTTGTCCCTGAACAGCCAGCTTCAGTCCAACAGTATCAACAATGGCAATGATCCTCATCAAATAAAAAGAGTATAATTAATCATTATATGCACAATATATGTTAAGAAAAGACTGCATATTGTTTAAAACTTGCATATTTGCCATAACTTTTATTCAAAGAGTATAGGTTTAACCACACAATGTTTCGCAATGTTTTTACTGTAAGATGTTAACACTAAAGGTCATAATCAGGATTGGGGAAAATAAGTCAGCAACTTAAGCTTACAAAATCAGAGTAAAAAATGCAGACTGGAAATTGAAAAATAAAAGTGGCTAAAGCAATAATATACATTATCATTGGACAATCATCTGCATCAGTATATTACCAATATTACTAATTCATCACATTAACCTCTGTAAACTATTTGACAGGGTACAAAATAAATCCTGTTATTTTGGATTTTGTTTCTTATAGTCAACAGTTAATTGCGCTCACCACTTAATAAAGCAATGAGAGACCTAATCAAGGTCATGATAAAAGTAATAGCTAATAGTATGCACATCAGAAAACTATGAGTGTTGTGCAAAATTGACAGCTTAATAATGCTGTTTGTTGTGCACAACCCCCAACCGTCCCTTGGAGAATAATTAAAGCTTATTTAATTCTAACCAAATGGCTTTCATTTGTACCTGTTGGAAAGGGGTGCCAGCACATTAGAAGGTGCATCCATAAGATTGCTGACAATGTGGATAGAAATATTTCCCAGAGCCAAGCTAACAGTGGGCCCAGAAAGAAGGGATTCTAGCTGAGATACAATGAGCTGTATTTGTTTGGAGTCAAGAAAACTTGCATTCCTGCTCATGTCCAGAAAGCCTCCAGCTGTTGCTTCTGCTGTATGTAGCATGATATAAATAACAGAAATTCATAGTTTAGTAACATGCAATAATTATTAAATACTATACAATTAATACTATATAAATAAAACTACTATTATTATTCATTCATTTTGTGAATTGTTTATTTAGGGTCACGGGGTGGCTGGTGCCCATCTCAGCAAACTCTGGGCGAGGAGAGAGTATACCCCATACAGCTCGCCAGGCCATCGCAGGGCACAAACACACTGACGGCAATGTAGCGTACTCATGACGAAAATCAGCAATGGTTCTTTTACATTTCTCTCACCACAGACAGTGAGAGACATGGCCGGCCTTTAATAACCCAGTTAGCTGCACTGGGGGGACAGCAGTGACAACCCACTGATAGTGGGGCTTAAACCCCCGACCTTGGGATCAGTAATCCAGCACCCTACCAACAGGCCACCACTGCCCCAAAAGGTCAATTCATAAAATTTATATAAAACTTCTTCAGAGAGATGTGTGCTTGATGTGTCAATAAATTACCAACAAAGGTCTGGGTCCAAGTCCCACTCAGATGTTTTTGTGTAGAGTATGCATGTTCTCCCCATGCTTGCGTGGGTTTCCTCCACGTACTCTAGTCTCCTACCACAATCCAAAGACATGCACATAAGGCTAATTGGCTTTAACTACATCATTTCTATGTCACCTATGGATTATTTACTTACTTACTTACTTTTTTTTTTGGGGGGGGGGTGTGGGGGGGTGTGGGGGGGGAGGTGGGGGAACAATAGTGACAAAG
>JBCNYG010000008.1:11852235-11865959 GCA_039654305.1 Porochilus rendahli | reverse complement strand
GGCCACTCATTTATTGACAGAATACCAGCTGACTGCTTTCTCTCCTGTTTGGAGTTCAGTCTTCCTCTGTCCAGTGTCTGTGTTCTGTTGAGCATCTTAATCTTTTCCGTTTATTGACCAGTCTCATATATGGATTTTTCTTTGCAACTCCCAGAATCACTTCTTCACTGCTGAAGTTGTTCTGTTCTGTGTTTTGGTAGTTGGGGACTAGTTAGGCATCTGTTTATCAAACTAGAGAAGTATGTACTATGTACTATGTACTTGTCCTCTTGCACAGTTGTGCACAGGGGCCTTAGACTTCTCTTTCTATCCTGGTAAGAGCCCGTATGTGCTGCTCTATGAAGGGAGTAGTAAACACTGGTTGGATGAGTTCTTGAGTTTCTCATATGGAACAGCCTTCATTTCTCAGAATAAATATAGATTGATTATTTTTTTTCTGGCCATTTTGAATCTATAATCAAAACCACAAATACTGATTCTCAAAATATTCAACTAACATACAGACAAATATATACATATTTCCTACCAACACAGTTTTGACTGGTGATGGTATACTGAGCCTGTGACCTAGTAAACCAGTGTCAGAATGTATTCACTGATAGTGACTTTAAAGCACTTCTGTAAATCAGTCTGGACAAGGGAGTCTGCCAAATACTGTAAATGTAAATGTAAATATGATTCTGCATAATTACACATTTCTGGTAAAAACAGAAAACTAGGGAGGGACTTTTTCTTCAATTGCTCTAACATAGCAAAAACGACTTCACGGTAAACTCAGTAAATAATTCTTTTTATTCTCTTAATGTCACTTCTCTCATGTTTTATCATTTCTTCTGACATAAATTTGAGATGACAGGGATTACTACTATAACACATATGTAAACAAAAGGATAAGTAAAAAATCTAAGCTTTTATGAGCATACACAGCTTGGAAAAGGTTGTTTACATTGACAAGTGTAAAGCATCATTTTAAACCAGAATGGCCACAGGATATTCAAGCCACGGTGCTCATGTATTAACCAGCTATGTGACAGCTACGCTTTACTTGCACGATTTATCAACTGCTAGGTATAGCCAGCAGTTTTTGTGTTTATTTAAGATAATACATGTGGAGCAAAACACGTTGGATGCACATGTCTACTGTGCAACACAGGTGGCCTGATTAAACGGAAATATCACTAGCTGCTGGTATAATCTGAATGCACTGATCTCCCCTCCAATCTATTGGCAATAGATATATCCAATCCATATATCCAATAATGGGCAATATTTACTAAAACTGTGGGTTTTATCCTAAAAATAGCACTGATAGGTATGCCAGATTTACAGGTGATCTTCATTCATGAACTATCTTACCAACAAATTCGTACTTAAATCTCAATTACACACTTTTATGGCATTCAGCAATATTTTCTTATCTGGGATTTATTCTTAGCTACAATCAAAATCTACAAACATGAAAGAGCACTTTCACTTACATATTTGTGCCAAAGTAATTTTGAGATATTTTCCAATTCATAATATGATTTTAGATCTTTTTTTCATCATATTACACTTTTTGAACGATTTATTTTAATATTATAGAAAAGGTATAACTTTTCTGGTCAAAAATATATTAAATTCCCCTATACTGAAAATAAATAAAGGCAACACGGTGGCACAGTGGGTAATACGTCCGCATCAAAGCAAGGGGTACTGTAAAAAAAAAAAAAAAAAAGGTGCTCCAGCTTCCTCCCACGATTGGAACATGAATAGCTTCCAGTCAAGAGGACTTTGCAATAGACTGCACACATATGTACACAGTTAAACAACAATTAACATTTCTAAATTTACACCTTAATTACATTTATGGTTTTATAACTTTACAGAGAACAATTTGAGTCAGTTCATTATTGCTGCTATTTGTGTTAATGTTTGGGTGACCCATACATGGGTGTCCAAGACTGCCTTTAAGATCAGATGAGGGGAATTGGACCTCAGGGCACAAATGAAGGTCCTGCGAGTGGATTCTGATTGTAAGGTTCGGGGTTTTGCCTCAGCTAATGTTGGCCTGCAGCCATGTCTCTCACTGTCTATGGTGAGAGGCATGTAAAATAACCATTGCTGACTTTTGTAAAGAGTAGACCGCATCGCTGTCAGTGTGTTTCTGCCCTGTGATGGCCCGTGAGCTTTCCGGGGTGTACTCTGCCCTCGTCCAGAGGCAGCTGAGATGGGTGCCAGCCTCCCCACGACTCTAACTAGGATTAAGCAGTTCAGAAAATGAACGGTGAACAATGTTGGCCTGTGCGAGCGATCCATAAATAAATTATAACAAGTTGAAATTAACATTTTGATCCTTCTTCATTTATGATTTATTTACCCCAGTGATGTGTGTTAATTGCTGTAGAAGTGAATGTCAAAATGTACAAGCATTTTGTAGCAGATTACCAAAAGAGAAGAGTCTCTGTTTTTTCTAAAAGCTTAAAAAAATTCTGTCAAACCTAAATTGAACAAAGCAATACCTTCCGATTCTATGTAAGGACAACTTTAACACATCAGGCGTTGCACACAAGTCAGTGTGCTCTGTCAGTGGCACACCAGATATGTGCTGGTCCAACTCTAACACCTCTGAGCTGGCCACACCACCTCCTGTGGCCTGCATCTCAGACTTGTGTTTGGTGATGTTTTTGACTCTGATTTTGGGACAAACCCCTTCTTTTTAATTTCCTCAGTGGTGCACCCTTCCCCTGAAATAAAATTTACTGCATGACAGGCTTCATTCTGATCTGTGGCCTTACATCTATTATTCGTATATATCGTCTGTAATTCTGTCTTCATGAACATATCTGTGTTCACATGCCATTATGCCCTTTTATGGGGAAATAGGGGCATTTGCCTATAATAATTAGATTAACAGGCTTGTATTTCAATTTATGAAGACGACGTGATTCACCAATCTAAGAACACATCTTTGATTTAGGAACACTTCATAAATGTGTTGTAGACTTTTCTTATGAATTTTCTTAAAAAACAATGTAGATAATTTTTGTTGGAATTTATCCAATGTAGATGGACTGGACCGCCTGTTCACAAGACTTGAATGCAATTAAACTCCTCTAGGAGCTCATGTCTTGTTCGATCCGCCACCGCCATTTTGCACCACCGACTGTCCAGGAGTTGACTGATGCCCTGATCCAGGTCTGGAAGGAGATCCCTCAGGAGCTCATGCGTCATCTCATGAGGAGCATGCCATGATGTAGCAGAGAGTGCATACAGGCACATGGAGGTCACACATACTACTGATCCTCATTTTGATTTGTCTTAAGGAATTTTCAGAGAAGTTGGATCAGCCTGTTATCTGATTTTTCCACTTTGATCTTGAGTATGATTATGAATCCAGACCTCCTGGGTTGATGATTTGATTTCCATTGAACATTCTTTTGTTATTTTGTTCTTAATGCATTCCACTATGTTATGAATAAAGTTTCAAGTGGAATATTTCATTCATCTAGGATGTGTTTTTTAAATGTTCCCTATATTTTTTTTCAGCAGTATGTGGTGATTGCATCATGTTTGTTTTTTGCTGTTGTTGAATTGTTTTCTTGTGTAGAGTCTCTCTCCTCCAGAGACTGGATGGCTCCCTCCTGCACTAGGTCCACCTGCACCTTCACACCTGCATCTAATTTACTGAAACCACCACCTGCACTTAAGTCCTCCTGTAAGTATTCTTCAGTGCCAGAGTATTCTAGCTGCTGATACATGCCTCCACATGCCCCAATCTCTGCCACGTGGCCACATTGTCTTCCTGGATTACTAACCAGCCTCCTCAAGCCCACTCCAAGGATTTCTTCCTTATCTCTTGGACCCTGGATCCCTCTCCTTCAGTTCTTCCCACTCAATAAATACACCTAACTGCCTTTTCTGCCTCCGGGCGTTCTTTTTGGGTTCATACTGTAACATCTGGTTTTCAACCCATAATATATATATATACACACAGTAAGCTGACTGTCTGTTTCAAATGTTCAGGGTGTATTCCGCCTTCACTCAACATTGGTTGAGATGGGCACCTAATTAGGACTAAGCGGAATAGAAAAATTAACGAATGAATGAATTTGTGTCTATTCATTTCTGGTTGACACAAAAAAGTTAATGTTCCTCATGTAACCTAACAGGTAAAACTACAATTTAAGTAAATAATAATGATAAAGCAAACACTGCCACATTAACCACATGCATATCCTGACCACACCCAAAATGGGATGGGGAAAATATTACCGGCAAGTACAGTAATCTGAATGAAACCCTACAGCTTTTTCTTACAATGTATACTGTAAAATGTAAGTTTGTGAAATGTAATTGGTTACTCGTTTATTTTTGGCTGTAAACCACACACACACAAAATGTCACTAAAGTACTTTTTAAACTATTAACACTTGTGTAGGGTTAAAATATCTCATGAACAATATTTGTTTGTTGGTTCAGACTATCAAAGGTACAGATTGTCTAATAAAAATGCTTTTGTTTACAAATCATTAGTGGTATTTATATGTAATTTTTAAAGTTTCTTTAAAAATCTAAAATTTATTAAATTTTTACTGTGTAGCGTAATGTAATACTGAATAAATGTTCAAACAAAAGCCATTAAAACTTCAATTAGAATAAACAAGTAAACTAGCTCAAACTATAATGTAACCTCTCTCATGGTTTTATATTTTTAAAAACACGGTCAGATCTGAATATCTACTCTAACACTGAGGTATTTCTGTCAAGGAGAATCTACACATAAAGTCATAATATAAAATCTTCATAATTAACCAGAGAGATTTAACTGTAATTCCCACATGTAAATTCGTATGAAACTCACATAGTATGTCACAGGATATAGAAAAGACATAGACAACAAATGATTCGATATTGATAAGGACACTTGCTACCTTGTAGATGGACTTAGACGATCTCCATGTGGTCCAGTGTTTACAATGTCCCAATTTAAAGCGGGATTTCCTCCATCCACAGAGCGATGGTTATTCCCATTAAGGTCCCAATGGTTTATGTGCACAGTCATGGTTCAGCCTGTGTGTGGATCCAGTCTGTTCCCTTCTATAAAGCCTTGTGATACCAAGTGAAATAGCCTACCTAGGATTTAGGCAGTGCTGGTACAACCCGCCTCGAAATAACCTGTCTTGGATTGAGGCAGTGCTGGTATAACCCGCCTTTTTTTTTTTTTTTAAAGCACATGACTTAGAAAGGTTAGATCTACCAGTCCCTTGAACACACCTTGCTCAGCCATTGTTCACTCTTTGTCATGTTACTATGCATAGAATTGAAAAGCATGAATGAAATATATATAGGAGTAAAACATTATTAATATGGTACTGGTTGAAAAAAAAATTCACCAAGTGAATCAATGGTTTGTGTGGTGTGTATTAGGTGTTGGTGAAAAATGATAGAAAGTAAATGTTTACAAGTGTGAGTTACCTTCACTCAACACAATACAGGGTACTGCATCTCTTCGACAGCTGAGTTCTCTCATGTCGTGGTTCAGGGTAAGATATTTCTGGTCAGGAAAATACATTTTTCACACATTTCATAGAACATTTGATGAATGTGATAAGTGTGTCATTTTAAAAAGCCAGACTGTAGATGTTTAGTTATAGTGCATATTTGCTGAGGTAAAAAGACAAGAATGTAACTGGACTTGTTTGGCTTTTCCTCATTAAATTATTAATAGAGCCATAAGTGATTTACATCAATAACATTTTGCTAACACCCTTTCCTTTCATGTTTATTTGACCCATGATTTTCTTGCTGACTTTAAACTCAGAAAATAACTCCCCATGTGTGAGCAAAAATCACCCCCACATATGGCCCTAATACACTTCTATAGAAAAACAGACACTTATTTCTTTAATGCAGTAGAATTACAGGTATTATGACTAATTGTGATGACTCAAAAATGTAAAACACTTTTATAATAATTTTATCTAGTGTAAATCTGCATGTTACATCTGACAGTGAATGACTAAAACCCAAATTATAAATGCTACTGATACTGTTAATGTACATCGTTTCCATGAACTCTGTGTTTATAAAGTTCTGAGGTGGTAATATATGGGTATTACCATAAAACAATATCCTAAACTGTTACAACAATGTACTTATTTTTAATAATGTATTAATTGCTCCAAACGTTCTATACAGGTAAAGTCTGTGGATTTTTACACCCGAGCCTAGTGGTTCATCAGGCCGGTGCTTATCCCCGGTTTCTGTTGTGTGAAGCGACTAGGAGCTCAACTCCTCCTGAATGGGACGCTGGTCCATCACAGGTTACCTTCCCAGTACTTTTACTGGTACCCATTTATTCTGCTGGGTGGACAGAGGCACACTTGTGGTTAAGACCTTGCCCAGAGGTCTTAGCACGGTGGGGGTCTAATGAGGATTCAACCCATGACCTCCTGATCATGAGCCCAGCACCCTAACCACTACACCACCGGCCCCTCCAAAAGTTCTATAATAACCAAATATTCTGTTATATAACTAAAATATGAGGGTCGTGCATATTTAATTTGAACATTTAATATTGAAGAATTCATAGAAGCCTTTTATTTTGTGATCCTACCTATTCCACATTGATAGTGACCTAAGAATCCAAAGGTAGGACAGATATTTTTGATATGATTTTGATTTTTGATATCACACACAACAGGACCTTCATTTTATACAAATCCATTCAACTAGGTAGCCAAGATATTAATATTATATTTATAATGAATATGATGATTGTTTTTTGTCTTAAGTGTCCAAACAGGGTATTTTAGAAGTTTGTGAGGGGAAAACGGTTCAATGTCATTCTCTGTAACTTGTAATAATAATTTTAAATTATACATTTTTACATTTCTTACGAATGAAGATGCCTGTGAAATGATTCAGAAACTTTTAGAACTCTATCTTTCCTTGTACAATAGTTGTGGAAGCTTAAAAATGATACAAAATTATAAGTACATATTGGGGTCACAATTTCAGAGTCCCCCCTGCCTACTTCAAACAGCTGTAACTTTGGATGTGTTTACAATTAAGCCTTAAAAAGTATAAAAGTGTGTAAAAAAATTATAAAAATCTAAGAGGGTCAGGTGGGGCACTTTCGGAAAATTGGTTGATTTCATGTGGAATCACCATAAAATTAAGGGTTCAGCTTGACCACTTACTTTCAGTGAAGGGAAATGCTATAGTCTATGTTTATCAAATTGTGAGCTTGCAAATTCTGTGGATCATATGTTGTGGAAACAGTTTGGGAAGGTCTGCAGGTGATATGATTAAGTGTCCAGTTAATCTTTGCATATGGCATCACCTAGAGATCATGCTTAATATTTAAAGTTCCAACGCAAGTTAAAGCAACTTGTTTCTCAAATTCCATAGTTAAACTAGTCTCCTCAATAAAATTGGTTTGAAAATGTAAGGAATTATTATTACAAGGCATAAGACAAAAACAAAGAAACATTACTTTGTTTTACACAAATCTGCAGTACTTTGTACATGGTCTGGAAAACCAACTTTTATTGTACACAATCTTCTTACCATTACAACTTAAAACATTTGCATTCAAACGAATCACCCCTTGACTGCCAATACAGAATTTGTTCTTTTCAAGTTGATCTAAAGTAGGATCCAAAGTGATCACTGCTGAGCCACAAACAGCTTGTTATACATATAGATATATTAATATAATCCATAGCAATTCTATCTTTCCTAGACTGGTCCAAAGGACAAAGAACATACACCAATGATCAAAAGAATACATCCAAGGTATTAAGTTCGGCATCCTTGAATACTGATTGCTGCTCAAAGAACAAAGAACATTCACCAATGATCAAAAGAACATATCCAAAGTATTAAGTTCGGCATCCTCAAATACAGATTGCTGCTCCTTTGGTCCTGAAATTAATTCATCAAGAAAGCTATCACTGGTGGACAAGGGGTCATTTTCAATAGAAACTGAAAATTTAGAAGCTAATGAAGAGTTCTGAGAGCTGATTTCTGATGTCCCAACACTCTGGCAATTGGTATTTGTCTCCAAGAGGTCTGTGCTATCAGGTGATCGGTTGCTTGCACTCATGGCTGGCGACAGAAGTTCAGCAAAGAAATGATCAAATGCCGGGCTATCATAGGCTGATGAACTGGAGGTGACAGAGTATGGTGAGGAAATATCCGTGCTATCGGGCCTGGGTGTAGTCTCACCTTCCCCTTCATTGAGCAGATTATTTAACCTTGCCAGCTTCTTTTTCTTGGCTTTTAACCTTTTCATTAGTTTTAATCGTAGTGCTTCAGTGGATAAAACCATCTTTTGCGGTGTAGAATTAGGAATGTTCTGGCTGGAAGATTTAGCCAACGTGGAAACTGGACTGACAGGTGTTATGTCACCAGGGCAGCTGAACATCTTCTGTGGAGCATTGGACAATTTAAAAAATGGATGCTTTGATAGTCCTCCAGGTAAATCCTTTGTTCTGTATCCACCAAAGGAGTCAGCAGGCTTGGTCAGGGAGGCCTTGTTGCCATTAGATCTTAGATCAACTTTTGGAGGTGCAACACACAGAGGTAACCTTAATGGCGTGGACTGGTGCGAAGGGTGCCGATGATATAAGAATGATAGGTTGGAGGCATTGGCTTTTGAAGACTGGAGGGCAACTGGAGGATTTATTGATTCTGATGCTTTTACCACTGTGGGAAGAACAATTTCTGGTGTTGGTGAAACAATTTCTGGTGTCGATTCAGCTGGCCCGGTTTCACTATCTTGGACATTTGAAAGAGGGTTTTCTTCAGCATTTACTTTGACCTCAACCAATGCAAGTGTTACAACATCGCTGTGTGAAAGGCCCTCGAAAGTATCAAGCAGTGTTGTACTGCCTATTGAAGAATCCCAGGTACTGGTAGCCTCATTAGTGTCTTTATTAACAGTCAAGGCGTCTTTGACGCATGCATCATCTGGTACAGGAAAATCTTGAAAGGTATCATTCACCCTATTCATCCTCTGAGTTGGAGTGTTATCAGGAAGAGGATAAGGGTCCTGGGACTCCTCTCTGGAATCTGCTTCCCAGAAAATTATGTGAAACTGACTGGCTGGGAGTGTAAACCTCTTGTGGCTTATGCAGTTAGGGTACTTTAAATCATCAACTTCTAACCATAAACCTGTGGAAAAAAAAGAAAATAAATGTAAATATTATTAATTTAAACAGGGAGAAAGTTCTTAAGTCACCTGATTACTCAACACTATCGTATAGAGCAAAAGTCTCAATAATTTCCTGTGATCATGGAAAACAAATGGAAATTGGGGAGAATTCAATAGATGACACGGAATTTACATTTTAATTATACATGCTCAAAAAGTAGGCACCAAACAGTAAAACATTAAGGAATTTCACTTTTTTTGTTTTGTTTACTAAAACAAACATAGGTGAATTTACAAGCTGCAACCTCATTGATTCATGTAATGATGACAACTGCACACTTAACCAATCAACATGTACATGTTCTATGTAATTGTCGGCCATTTTTAATCTTTAGATATCGGTTGTGCTGATAATTCGTCAATGGTGATGATTTGTAGTAAGGTGGCCCTTAATACTGATAAGAGTTTTGAAAAAAATAAAAGCTGCATATAAAGAAAACACAAGACAGGCACCAGTTGCTTGTGTTTGTGCTGAGGAAAAGGAAAGAGGAACTCTATTCTGTTTTAGAAATACTTGTCTGCAAATACTGCTGGCATAGTGTGGACTACGTATGTGTGGATATTACAAATATTTATCTGAAATCTAAAAAGCATCCTGCAAACAAGAAACAGGTCACAATTTAGTGTGTATGTGTCGAAATCACTCCGAGAGGGTTTTGTGCTGGACTTGTGTTGGACTCCTAAGAAGGTGAGCAATATGTAGGGTTTCCTAATTAAGCACTGCAAACAAGGTGGGGCAGTAGCCAGACCATTAGTATGTCGCCGCGGGTTTGCTCATTACGGATGTGTAGGGGGTTGTAGGAAAAATTCTTAGATTTCTCCTTAAATTAATTTTACTATGTAAAGCTGCTTTGTGACAATGTCAATTGTAAAAAGCACTATACAAATAAAACTAAATTAAATTGAATGTATGTCCCGCGTCTGTCTGAATGATATTCTGAAGCCAAGAAAGCTGTAGTCAAAAAAAACCTGTTTGCATTGTGGCGGATGTGACATCAGAGTGCACTGAATGTTGTGGTAGGTCTCATGGGCCAGTGTTACCTGATCAGTGTAGCAGTGATGCAGGCATGTAATCATGCTACCATTTGACAAGCTGTAATTAAGGTAGGGCGCTATGTTAATTTGTTGCATATAAACTCTTGGCATTTAAAAATTCTTAATGATAACAATAAACAGTATAATGTGATACACGACTTTTCAGTATTACTTGCTAGTTGGAGCTATCTGTACTTTCACGAGTTTTTAACTGGTTTACACAATTTACTCAACAAGAGTTTGATGTTGAAAAATGTTATTAATTAAAACAATGTTACAAAGTTTCTACTTTATTTAATACAATTTGATATTCCAGAAAACTCAATCATTTGAATGATAGTTTCTTGTATAGATTAGGTTCTCTTGCTGCTCAAAAAAACTAAACGGAATTGAAACAGAATTAATAAACAACGAAATGGAAAAGTCTATTTTTTGAAACAGAAAATCATTGTATCTGCAAATATTACAATAAATTAGATATAAACTAATGAATGTCTGAATAAAATAAAACTCAGCACATACACACAATACGAGTTGACATTCCCATACATCAGACAAACCCCTTTATTCATATGCAAATGACATCTATATTTACTGTTGCATACACATGAAGCACATGTGACATAGTAGCATCAGGGACAATAAAATGCTGCACAAATGCATTGTTTAAGAGGCCTTGTACCTACCGTCTATTTAAAAAAATTATGTTTCACACTGTGTAAAAACTCTTTTGGTCTGTTCTGTTATTGTTCCTATTTTTTGGAGTTTTGTAAAATGTGTATGTTTTCCAAATAAACATGGAACAGCTGAACATATGCTCGTGTACTCTATATTGCACTCATGCATAATAAAAATACGTTGGGAATACTTAAGTATTTTAAGAGCAAATATGTGATTACAGTAAGGTGAGTAATAACTTTACTGAGCTTAATCTCCGCAACATCCCAAAAATACCCATGATTGTTTCTGTTTTTTCTTTCACTTTTCCCCCTTAATCTAGTATTATTGCTACTATTACTATTAATATTACTTTTACTATTACTGTTACTATTATTAATGTTGGCAGGAGCAATTGTAGTAGCATTGGTATTATTAGCACTGTTATTTTTAGATATTTCACACCCTTTATCCCCCACTATTTTTGATTAAAGATACAATTATTACTAATTTTACATAATAACAATAACCCTATGATCATCATCTGTGTGCCTTATTATATCAGCTTACTTGAAATTATTATTTATATTATATATTACCATTCCTAACCCCATAGGCAGTTATACTTACACAGATAAACACACACACACACCACTACACACAAGCTATTAGAAGAGATTAGTAGCCTCATCTTATTTCTTTGTCAGCACAATGTTTCTATTGACAAGTGCTAGTGAGCCAGACTATCATATGGTATGCAGAGCACTGGCAACATACCAGCATTTCCACATTATCCAAAACAGAGATTAAAAACTGGTACGCACCATTTGATTCATGGATCCATGTAACAAAGTGCTCACGCTGTTCATTGTATTGTACAATAGTTCTGATGCTGTACTGTACGCCTTGGAAATTAAATGTGTACTTTGAGATGTCTCTCCGTGGCAGTCCTTCCACAAAGTATAGAGCAAGCACTGAAGAAATTCTGGAGAAGAAATAATGAGAAATGACCAAAATGAAAATAATACATAAAATGTGACTCATATACAGTACAGCAATAAGAAATTACTGTTTACCAAAAACCACCGGACAAAAATTAAGGCATCCATAATGGCCTCACCTCTCAAAGACCAATTTCCTCTTCTGGTTCTTGTTATTACAGTTGGTGCACTGTGCTCGGTGTCCTGCTCTAAGCGGGTGCCAATCAGCCATGACCCGTGAAAATGTTGTCACAGTATTCTCCATTCTGTAAACAAGAATAGACAAGTTAATTTTTACAGTAGGTTTTTAATGTTGAGGAATTTTCCTTTGATAACAAATTTTTCCCGCTCAGAAGTACTATGGGATGGTAACAGGTTAACAGTATGCACAAACTCATGAGTACAGTAATGCTTATAACAATACAAGTAAAATATACTTTGTTTTCATTAAACGTTAAAAAAACAAACAAAAAAAAAAACACTGACACGTTATATATGTGCTACCCCAATTGAAAAATTTCAGCAGCATTTGAATACTGTGCAAAATTTAAACAAAAGTAGCATGCAATTATTTGCAACTCTCATAAACGCATAGTTTATTAATTTGATGGCAGCAAGACATTTTCAAAAAGTTGGAACAAGGTCACAAAAGGCTGGAATAGTAAGTGGCTCTTAAAAGAAACCAGGAATATTTTGGTTATTTGGCAACAGGTCAGTAACATGACAGGGTAAAAAATTATTAAATAAAAGAACATCTCAGACTCCCAAAAATTAAGATGGGCAGAGGTTCACCAATCTGCAAAAAATGTCTACAAATTGTGAACCAATTTCAGAACAATGTTCAACAACATAAAATTCATAAAAATTATAAAAAGATTCCAAGAACCTGGAGTCTGAAGGAAAAAAAACCCAGAAGCACCCCTGTCTGCTCTGGCCAAAGCTCATTTATTATTAAACAATACTGTTTGATCTTTTTAAGTCAAGGTCAACAGAAAACTAACCAAATCTCCCTGATCAAAAGTTTACATACACTAGTTATTAATACCGTGTATTGCTCCCTTTAACATAGGGGTAGTTGTGGATGAGGCACTTTATTTTCTCAAATGGTAAAGCTAATGATTATTGATAAAAAGCATCCAGTTCCACTAAATTCTTGGGCTGTACTGCACGTTTGAGATCTCCCCAAAGTGGCTTAATGATAGTCAGGTCAGGAGATGGCCACTCTAGAACCTTCACTTTGTTCTGCTGTAACCAATGACAGGTTGTGTTTATGATCATTTTCATAACATGCTGCATTCATCTTGCCATCACTTTGGACCAAGTCCCCTGTGCTGTTGTAGTTCACACATCCTCAAAACATCAGTAATTTACCTCTGTGTTTCACAGTAGGAATGGTGAAATTTTTGCTGTTCTACCTGACCGTGGCTCAGTTTCAACAGAATCCCTCATTAACCACTCCTTTATTAGAGTCTCTCCACTGCTGATTGGCATTCTCAATTCCTTGGATACTCCTTTATATCCTTTTCCTCATTTAAAAAGATCCAGAATATACACTCACCGGCCACTTTATTAGGTACACCTGTCCAACTGCTCATTAACACTTAATTTCTAATCAACCAATCACATGGCGGCAACTCAGTGCATTTAGGCATGTAGACATGGTCAAGACAATGTCCTGCAGTTCAAACCGATCATCAGTATGGGGAAGAAAGGTGATTTAAGTGACTTTGAACGTGGCATGAAAAAGAAAAAAGATCCAGTGAGCGGCAGTTTTGTGGGCGGAAATGCCTTGTTGATGCCAGAGGTCAGAGGAGAATGGCCAGACTGGTTCGAGCTGATAGAAAGGCAAC
>JBCNYG010000008.1:11836109-11850549 GCA_039654305.1 Porochilus rendahli | reverse complement strand
GTGCGACAGTTTGCATGTCTGATGTTGCTCACAGTGGTCCAAGGAATTCCCAGGGAGTTTGTGTGTATGCTCAGACACATGAAAAATTAGGGGGAACATTGGTCAGGACCTACTTAATGATTACAAATAACAAAATTACTTGACTAAATCAGGACATGTTTGGTGATTTGCACAGAAACCCTGTGCACAATTTTTATATCTGAATTTTTACATGGCCATATGACTCCTATGACCTTGAAATAAGGCGACACAGTTTTAGAAGGCTTGAAGACTTTGACACTAAGTACCGCCAGTTTTGATTGTAGGGACCATTCAACACAAATACAAAATAAATCCATAAAAAACTGGCACTGCTGGAGTGTCAAGTGTTAAAAAGTGTTCCCTACGCTTCACAGGGATACAGTAATAATACATTCTGTGACTAGGTAGCTGAAAGGGAAATTTAGGTAGCCGATGACTGAGCCTGTTAAGAAAAAAGAAAACATCTAGAAGCAATAACAAACTAGAAAGTTTTATATAGGAATTAGACTACCTTGTGCTGTAATTGTATCCACAACAGGTGCACCTAAATTTCCACTGACCAGCATGCTGGAATAGACTATTAGCCCAGTCATCTGACTTCAGGAGAAGAGGGAGGGCAAAGACAGGCATTTCCTTCTGATCTACAAAGCAATAAATAAACAGCATTTATTTAATTAATTTTTTTTCATCACAATGACTGCAATAGTGAAAAAGTCCTTGACCGGTAGATTTCTCTTATAATTATAATTATAATATAAATATTTTGCATTTCTTGTATTCCTAAAGAAACCTGAACCAGTGCTTTGATTTAAACATTTAACAATTTTAATATAACAGTCTGTCCTGAGCTGATGGTGTAACATGTAGTACTTTTCATACTATGTTCAATGTATATTCTGTTGAAACTACTGTTTTAAACAGACCAGTGACGACGTACTGTTTTCCATGCCACTCAAAAAGGAGGTTACCCTAAAAATACTTTTATAGACCACCCCTTTCACCTTGTCACTGAGGGTGGGATTAAAAGTGCGCTTCAAAGAGCGCTTCGCAAGAAACAAGAAATCTTGCTTGTTTGTAGGTGATAAAAACTTATTTAACCGAGGAATTTACCAATTAATTCATTAAATAATCCTACAATGTGATTTCCTGGATTATTTACCCCCATTCTGTCTCTCATAGTTAAGGTGTGCCTGTGACGAAAATTGGAGACCTCTCTCACCTTTTAAGTGGGGGAAATTGCACAATTGGTGGCTGACTAAATACTTTTTTGCCCCACTGTAGCAGCTTACGGTCTGAATTAACACTCTGTCCTCCAGCTGGACCTGCTTTCACCGCTTTTGAGCTTCTAACGGTACTCCCTCCATGATCTGTGTCAGACCTCCCTATAGCCTAGCTGTGACAGTGTCAGTCAGAGCAGGTCAGTGCAGTGTTTTCAAGAAAGTCGCGTGGGCCGGGCGCAACAAAGTGTGCAATTGAGAGAGGGGTGGTCACACGCACTTCTTTTCCTTAACAAATGGATACAAGAAAATAAATCGTAGGTGACGGATCAGGCTTTGTATTTTCCCAATATTGAGGGGAATACGTGGTTACGCACTTGCCAACAAGGACCACCTAAAGTATGTTCAACTTGTGTGCAACTAGTAACACTAGCAAGTAACCTTTAATGCGTTTCAAGGTAGATTTTTCCTTTAAGTCATTATCACTTTTATACAGAAAAATAAGATTTTTCTTACCCACTGCACACAGCTTTGGCTGGACAAACTGGAAGGCAGACATCAGAAGAGCTTCTAAGTCTTGCTCTACTTTACAAAGGACATCTGATGGTACTCGAACAATGTTGTCTATTGGAGTTAAAAAAATATATAAAAAAAACATACATACATGTGTGTGTGTGTGTGTGTGCACGCAGAGCTGCCACAGAGGCCACAGTGGCAAAAGTATTAATTAAAATAATCTCACTAACCTTGGCACTGGTGCTCCTTGGCTTTAATGTATGCACAAGTCTTCTTATATATTGCACACAAGCTCTTGACAGTAAAGTTTTTGCAGGAGATTGCATCTGTCAAGCATTCATTCTCAGAAGAAGCTTTGCTAAATATCTTTGAGCATACAAGTGCCACAAGTAGTGAATCTAACCAACATAAGTTATCCTTATTTTTCCAGAAAAAATGCTGCCGAGTTGGTACCATCTGTGGTAAATCTTGCACAGTTGTATACACTGGTGGTTCCGCCCATGTTTTAACCTGACCATTACATACTGGATCCTTAATCTGTGCATCATCAGACAACTCGGAATGTTCACTAGCGACATGAAATGGCTCAGGACTTTTGTCAGCATCTTCAACTTCCTGCTGCTCCTTCTGTTCAATTATTAAAAGTTCTTTTTCAACTGCAATGACAGACACTCTGCAGTCACCAACATCAACATTCTGGCATTTCAGGTCGGACACAATATCCAGATCCTCTTTCTTCCAATTCTTTGTTGCAGGATCAAGGTCTTCAGAATCTAATGTGACATGAAACTTTCTCTTACGCCCCTGTATGTCTTTTGATGGAAGGAGCGCACGGATATTGTCCAATGGTCCACTAACTAGCGGATAAAGGCACTGGATAGGCAAGCAGAAAAATACAGAATGTTATTTCATAACAAATCAAAATGCAACATACAAATGTCTGCTTGGTCTTGGGTTATACATTTCATTGACAAGTGTCTCAGTGAAAATAAATTAAAAAAAACAACACCCCCCCACACCCCCCCACCTCCTTTTACTCCTATAATTTTAGTTGTATCCAATTCCCACTCATTAAGTGTTGACTTCCTATCACATATGACCACCTCCAGCCAGAGAGGGGCGTGAGCATGCACATGTCCCCTCCGTGACACGTGATGTTACCACCCGCCTCTATACGAACTGCTGCACATGCGCATTTTGGACGCAGCCTGACACACTTTTGTATGAATGAGCTTACAGACACCCAGAGATTGCCTAGTGATCGGTGTGAGAGACAGGGCCCGTGAGAGCTCAACCAATTAGCTACCATGGACTCCTGGTTGCGGATGGCTGCCGCATCAACCTGGATTCGAACTTGCAATCTCCAAGTTGATAGTCACCTAAGATTGATGCACCATTTGAAAGCTCAGCATTACATAATCTGACTACAATTTAAGATGCAATAATATTTCTAGGTATTGCTTTTTTGTGTTTAATGTGCTACAACTACCAAATAAAAAAGTGAATATTTAAAGTCATAAATCTACATTTCCCACCATAATAATAATAACGGAGGAGACTCTCAGTTGTAATATGTAATGTTGCTTACCAGGGGACTAGTACACAGTGTGATGGACTCTTTAAGGTTGAATGCATATGAGCGAAGAGCATTCTTCTGTCCTTTTGCAAAACACCAAGGGCAAGCTCCACTTACCACTCCTCGATTATGAGCCTTCAGAAGACAACATAACTTAAAATACATTAAAAACATAAATACATCCAAACCAAGCCTTTTGGTGACAGCAAACTAGAACTTATGCCACACCTGGTACATGACAACTTTCGCCTTTTACAAAGATTTCCTGATTTTTATTAATTTGTAATTTGATAGAATAGTTTGACCAATACAGGAGCCAATCAGTACATGTTTTAATAATAGCTTTGCACATGTGACAGTAGGGGAGAACAGAGCACAACTGACATTTCCCAAATACCCTGCCAACGCTGGGCTTGGCACACTTAGATGACAGCTTTCACCGTTCATTGGCACTTCACTCCATTCACCGTTATTCGATGGATCTCTTCATCGTGAACTCTGCATCTTCTCACTCCCTAGGACAATAAACATGATCTGCATTAATTTGCAGAAGGAAATTATTGTTTCTACGAGCACCCAAGAGGTGTTGAAGACAAGAGAAAAAGAAAGACATGCATAATACATGTATACATGCATACATTAATTAGTATTCCATTCACAGTAGATTTTTTGCTGAATGCTGATGCTTTCAAACAACATTGCAAATACTTGATGTACTTTTCTAGGCTCAATGTATTAATGACATTGTAGTTTTGTGTGTTTACATTGCAGCATGTTATTTAAAATATTATGCTAATAATTATTAATTAGTGACATAATCTGACTCTACACTCCTGGGAAATCTCTACAGTCAAATAGACAGTAATGGCTTTTTAAAACTTAAAAACATTTCTGTTCCTTTACATACACTAGCAATATACAGTATTTATTGTCTTGGCGCAAACTAGCCAAATACTGCTTGAAAATCTTTGGGGTGGGAAATTTTGAAGAGGGTTTCCTATGCCACTACAGCCTGGCGGTCTGGGCAACAAGCAGATCGCTTTATGTGCATATTGCCCTAGTGTCAAAATTTTATAGACATGAGTAACAAGCAAATCTCTGTGTGTATGCCCCTTCAGGCTTTATGCTGAACATCCCTGTTCCAAGGCCAAAGACAATTGCGAAGACCAATCCAAACCAGCTCAAAAACTTATGCACTATCTTCATCAAATGGACTATTATGGCTGAGCAACAAGACGCAAGCCTCTTCTTCTACCAGCAGATATTCATTCTGAAAATTTTTGTTGCCTATTTTCTTATGTCCAGTCTCTGTATTCAGTGATGTACTCAACTAGCATTCAATTTGTAAATGGTGGGAAAACTATACATATTAAACAATGTTAGAGACAGAAAGATATATCTACTAAAGTTTTATTTAGATATTCACATCTATGTAAAAATGGTTAACCAGGTCATTGCTTTACAGCAGGGGTGTCAAACTAATTTTCACTGAAGGCTGCGTCGCAAATTTCTAGGTCACTGAACATTCTTTTCAAAACGGTCATGAAATTAAATCTGCATGGCAAAATAATTGGTTTAGGTATTTTGTGTTCTTTTTTCACTTTCCTTACTGACAACACACAATCTTTCTTGAGTTATGAATGACTAGCTGTTTATTTAAAAAAGGGTGCCACCATCTAGTGGAAAGATGATGAATTATGTTTCATGGCAACAGTTGATGCTAAGAATGCATGATAACCATATTCAATAAAATCTCTTATGGGCCACATAAAATGAAGCTGGGAAGCCAAATTTGGACCACGGGCCTTAAGTTTGATACCTGTGGTTTAGTGTTATTTAACCTTAATTTGACCCTGGTTCATTAAAAAAACTATTCAGTATAGCCCCAGGCAGGCCTCATAAAATAGTCAAGTTTAGAAACTTATGTTCTACTAGACCTAATTGTACTACCGCCGATAAGACCTGTTCTGCAGCAGCTGACATTTCATGCCATGATGGCAAGAGAATGCGAGCGATGTCTCATTATCATCATTTAAAATAACAATTCGCACTGTCAATGTCTGAGTACTGCAGAATTTAGCAATTAACACAGATTTCTCCTGTAATGTGGCCTGCCTAATTTCCTGCACCCATCCACTCACAAAATAATTACAGGCTTTCAAAGATTTGTACCCTTCAATCCATCTAATGTATCAGCACTTATACTGTTCCCCAGGTAATTCATTATGTCAGAGTAGGCAAGATTTGGATAGCCATGAACGTCTGTGGACCTCTCTTCACTTTCCATTTCTCTCTTCGTTGTTTATTTCCTTTCATTTCTGCAGATAAATCGCACTACAGACAGCACCCAATGTGTTTACATAGGGTACTTTATAGGTTTCAGCCGTTTGTTTGGGAGTCAATCTAATCACTTATGCTGTAGAGTGAAAAATAAACAAATAAACTGCAATAATGCTTTGTTTGTAAGACAGGCAGTCACCACGAAGAAACAATTTCTTTATACATCAATATAAATCAGGCTAGTGACAAATATCACTTTCACAAAGTCATGCGATGGAAGTCTAAAAGACCCTACCCACCTCGTGTGAGATGTGCACTACACAATCTGCTATTCACTGTGGGCTTCCAATCTTTAAGGTTGACAGAAGTCACCCACTGCAGTCGCAGTTAATTTGATGGGAAACGGTAGAAAGATATAGCTTCCACCTTGCCCTGTTTCTTACTACGACCAAATGCACATTAGGGGACACTCTTTCGGGAATTTTGTTCTGAAAAGTCAAAAAAGTGCCGTCCAGTATGGCTTGCAAACAATGTTCACGTGACCACTTACGTCACGTGCACCACTTCTGTGGATCAACACCACGATTCCATAGAACATCATTTCTACAGAACCTGGGTCTGAACACTCTTTGCATGTTTGGAGAGATGTTCATGCGCAGTTATTTTCCTCAAACAAGTCAACATTAAAGGAACTTTAGTTCTAGTTCTTAACTTTCTTTTTCATGCTATCATTTGACGCGGACTGAATAAATACATGACAACGTTTTGATTCTAACACCTGATACATGTGAAAAAGGAGAGCGGGAGACCCAAAGATTTTCGCCTGTAATGATCGTTATCGTCGCATAATTGTATTTTGTACGGAAATAGACAATGTTTAAGAATTATAATAACTTAAATCGCCAGGACTGCTCTCGCATCCATCACTCGCCACGCTGTTTAACCGGTAAAGCTTTTTCAACCAAGATGGCCGCCGGAAGCTGAAGCTCACTGGTGCAAACTGTCCATAATCCCGTGTTATAAAACATGCTTTCAAAAGGTCACGTTAAAATGTGTCGGGCTAACATTAAACCACACCTAAACAGGCCACATCGAGCGTTTAGCATGATTACATGCAACCGTCATACCATCATAAAGTATTTTATTCAGCTAGTAACAATAACACTACAAGCTAAGCCGAGTAACCAGCACTCTGAGTATTTACATTTACTTTATTATAACTCATGGTTTATATTCGAAACCCAGGATCCTTACCTGTAAAGTGACCAGAGCGCAGACTAAATTACAAAGACGTTCAATTAACACACTCAATACACCAGCAATGCTCCATGTGTATGCAGCGTCTGACGTAAGGACAACGTTAACTTCCGGTCTTGTGAAGTTCTAGGCAGAGGACTAGAATAACCATAGATAAATATTAATACGACTAGAGCGCTACGTGTGGGTTGTGGTGAAAACGAAACTGTTGAACATGGGATAATGCAGTGTAAGAAATATGAAAAGGAGCAAAATGAAAAAGAAAAATAGAAACCATAGGAGGGGAGTTTAGTTTAAGAGGAATGCTGAGTAGGCCAGAAGATGACATAGTCATCAGGTATCTACTAATGTTTTTGTAAATGACAGGACCTAAAAAGAATATTGCTTTCTTTCTTACTCTCTCTCTCTCTTTTTTTAAACCATGAATTAGTCTATAAGCCAAAACAGAAAAGAGTGGCGATAATGCACCAGTACAGTCTGCATTCATAGCTAAAAAACAATAAACAACAAAATCAACCTACTTTTGAATAGCACATAAATGTATACTTCCGGTTGTGGCAGAAGTCACAAAGTGAGTCGTTCAGCATGGTGACGTCATGGATGCTTATTTTCTGTTCATTCATGTAATACTGGAATTAGATTTCCAGTGCGATACACTGTAACAATACCGCACTTTTCATGTGATTTATAGAATAAATATAGAATAAAAACCCTGTAGTAAAAACAAATCATGAAATCATGAAAATTCAAATCATGAAAAAAATCAAATCATGAAAAAAAATCATGATCATTGACTTGGGAGTCAGAACTTGACTCAAACCCTGTGAGCTGTAATACATGTCTGCTGTCCTGTTTTTAATGTAATACAATACTTTCTTTATGTAATATAATCTTTTAAAAATGTATTATAATGCTTTTTAATATAAACTAATCCGGGTTCAATTTCAAATATACCAGGTTTGTGTTTATTTAAATGTAATATAATCCGGTTTTATATAATTTGTTCTTAAAAATGTAACATAATCCGTTTTAAATGTAATATAATCCGGATTTTTAATGCAATACAATCCGTTTTTTAATGCAATACAATCCGTTTTAAAATAATATAATCTTGTTTTAATGTAATAAGGTCCATTTGAAATGAAATATAATCCGTTTTTTAATGTAATATAATTCGTTCATAACGCAACACAATTTGTTTAATGTAATATAATCCGTTTTAATGCAATATAATCCGTTTCTTAAATTGAGACCGCTATGGGCGGTGTCACGTGACCAGTAGGGTCTCTGAAGATGCAGGACTGGCGGAGAAATCTGCTTCCAGGTTTAGCCTATCTATGTTATTTGATATCTATGGTGGTGGCGCACATTGACTTGATTTTTTTCCCAATAGACATAGAGCTTTACATAGAGCTAGACGCGCCCTCAATATTAATATCTGTGGCTGCAATGGCACACAGGCTGTGACCTCCGGTAGTGGCAGAAGTCTCACCAGATCATCACAGGGCAAACACAAACAACCATTCACACTCACACCAAGGAGCAAATTAGAACAGCCAATTAGCCTAATGAGTATATTATTGGACTGTGGGAGGAAACCTTCTAATACATAGCTGAACAAGCCAGAGCAGTGTCATGTCTGTTTGTCAATTTCTCCTGATGTATCCTAAGTTCAGCATATTATTCTTTGTCATCTTTTAAGTTGGTCAACCATAATGATGACATTTTGAGGACAAAGGTTCCTGATACTTTTGGTGGTTCTCCTACTACTCAAAAACAATTTGAAAACCCTGCATGAGGGGGAAAATGACAGAAATATAAGAAGTACAAGAAATTGTGCAATCAAATAAAAGTATTTATTTGTTTCCGAGTGACAAGAACAGAAGAAAAGAATGGGCCATTCACAAAAAATGAGCTGTAGGAGATAAAGACTGGAAGCCAGGCAAATATTCCTGCCCTTTTTCAATTCAATTCAGTTTTATTTGTATAGCGCTTTTTGCAATTGACATTGTCACAAAGCAGCTTTACTTAGTAAAAACAAATTTTATAAAGCATTCAAATAGCTTCTGTAAACCATATCCATCAATAATGAGTCACTTTGTTTTAGTTATTTCACAAAGGAATCCTTTGTCCACAAGGCCATAATATAAAAACAAGGCTATAATCTATGTCAACAGTGGTGGCTCAGGTGTTTAAGGCTCTGGCTTACTGATCCAAAGGTCAGGGGTTCAAATCCCAGTGCCATTGAGCTGCCACTGTTTAACCCTCTAGTGCACAGTTGTATAAAAAAACATGTATGTTGCTCTGGATTAGGGCATCTGCCAAATCCCATAAATGGAAAGCTACAAAGCTAGATGTAGGGCTCAACAGGCAGTAATACCTGTATGGATTACTGTAGTAATGTACATGTTTCACAGTTGTATGTTACTTATAAGTTATATTAGGGCTGGATGGAGGTTTTTGATACAAAAACTTTACTATGATCCAATAACAGACTATTAATGCTTGGGTTTTCACATGTTTATGCCTTTTATTCCTCTTATTTTAGACTTTGCTAGGTTTATGTTTGTGTTGTGTTTGATTCTAACACTCAACGCAGTGTTTATATGATACCCGTTTGTGCTAATGTTACATGGTGATATGGAATATCTCTGGTTAGTTTCTCAGTAAGGTAGACTATAACATGCATTATTTTACATTTCATAGCAGAGCTCCAGAGCTCCAAAGCCATGAGCTCAATTCTGTTGCCATGTCAGCGCTCACATGCACTTTCACTTCGAGGAAATGCTCTTGTTTAGTCAGTGGGTTTTCTTCTTGAGTAGAAATACGTTTTTGATTACCATTGAAAAGACAGCAAGTTAGATTATGGCTGTTTACGGGAAATAAATGCAAACATTTTCACAGCTCTGCTTTTAGGCAGTGAATAGATATTTCTGTTATTCTGCCTGCTGCAGATGGTAGTCTGGATGTACAGACTGGATTTTTTTTTTTAGCAGTGGAGGTTATAACCTTTCCTTTAACTTGGTGTACATTTACATTAAATAGTCAGGCTGAAATTGGACCTCACGATACTTTTTCTTTTTTAAACCTCAACAACTGCTATAAAAAATATGAACATTTTCGACCCAATGGTGTTACATTAATAGATAAATCAACAGTTGTAGTGTAGCGCCTTCTGGTGGACTGCTCAAGAACATTTTACAAGTAAATAACAGATTGTAAGCCATGTTCTGCTAGATGTTTCACTATCTTTTCACAGTTATTCTGCCTGACTTGATCCAGTTAAGTACTTTTACTTGTGAAAGAGAATAAAAAGAAAAGTCACAACTGAAGAAAACTGTAATCTTACAAATACCTTGGAGTTCTGTGTCTACACCCACCTGGACCAGCCGATGAGCACTGTGAGGGTCATGTTTTTTTACTTTTTTCAGTGCATTCAACACCATCAGGCAGACCCTCCTGGGTGAGAAGCTGACAGCAATGCAGGTGGCCTCTCTTGTATTCTGGACTGTGGACTACTTGTCCGGAAGACCACAGTATGTGAACCTGCAGCACTATGTGTCAGACACGGTGGTCAGCAACACCGGAGCACCACAAGGGACCATCCTCTCCCCTTTTCTCTTCACCCGCAACATAACTGACTTCAGCTACTGCATAGAGACGTGCCATCTTCAGAAGTTTTCTGATGACTCTGCTGTAGTTGGATATATTAGTGGAGGTGATGGGATGGCTGCTGTGGATATATACACAAATGTGGGTTACCAGGGTCCCCAGCTGAAGCCAGGCCTGGGGGAGGGGCTCGAAGGCGAGTACCTTGTGGTAGGGCTTCTGCCCATGGAGCTCGGAGACATGGGTCAGCCCTCCCATGGACCCACCACCTGTAGGAGGGGTAATAAGGGTCAGGTGCAATGTGACCTGGGTAGCCGAAGCCGTTGGTTCTGCTGGACTGATCCTCGGCTACTAATTCTGGCTTTTGGGACATGGAATGTCACCTCTCTGGCAAGAAAGGAGCCTGAGCTGGTAAGTGATGTTGAGAGATATAGATATTAGATATAGTTGGGCTCACCTCAACACATAGCTTGGGCTCTGGAACCACCCATCTCGAGAGGGATTGGACCTTATTTTATTCTGGAGTTGCTCATAGGGAGAGGCATCGAGCTGGTGTGGGCATCCTTATTGCCCCCCATGTTGATCCCCATGTTGGGGGGATGGGTCTTGACTGTTGTTTCTGCTTTTGCATCAAATAACAGTTCATAATACCCACCCTTTTCGGATTTCTTAGGGTGTGTGCTAGAGAGCACTCCACCGGGGACTCTTTCGTCAAACTGTATGACTTCAATGCCCATGTGGGCAATGACAGTGTGACCTGGAAGGGTGTGATTGGTAGGACCCGAATAGTGTTTCATTGTTAGACTTCTGTGCTCATCACAGTTTGTCCATCACAAACACCATGTTCGAACATCAGGATGTCCATAAGTTCACATTGCACCAGGACATCCTAGGCTGCAGTTTGATAATGGAATTTGTTGTCGTGTCATCAGACTTACGGCCGCATGTTCTGGACACTCGGGTGAAGAGTGGAGCTGAGCTGTCAACCAATCACCACCTGGTGGTGAGCTGGCTCAGATGGCAGGGGAGGCTGCCCTCCAGACCTGGGAGACCCAAGCATGTAGTTAGGGTCTCCTGGGAATGTTTGGTGCAGTCTTGTGTCAGAAGGGCCTTCAACTCCCACCTCTGGCAGAGCTACAACCACATCCCAATGGAGGCCAGGGACATAGAGTGCAAATGGGCCATGTTCCGTGTCTCCATTATTGAGGCAGCAGCCCAGAGCTGTGGCCTGAAGGTATCGGTACCTGTGGTGGGGGCAACCCTCGAACCAGGTGGTGGTTTACACCTTTGGTGAGAGGGGCTGTCAAGCTGAAGAAGGAGGTCTATCAGGTCCTTTTGATGACAGGCCAAACCTGCTGCAGCTATCGATGAACAGCGGGAAATGGTTGCTCTGTGCTCTTCTAAAGTCAACAACCATCTCTTTAGTCTTGTCAACATTCAGAGGTAGGTTTTTGGCTCTACACCAGGTTTTTAGCCACTGCACTTCCCGTCTGTAAGCTGACTCGTCATTCTTGCTGATGAGACCCACCATTGTCGAGTCATCAGCAAACTTGATGATGTGGTTGGAGCTGTGTATTGCTGCACAGTCGTGAGTCAACAAAGTGAACAGCAGCGGACTGAGCAGACAGCCCTGAAGGGGCTCCAGTGTTCAATCTAGTGGTGCTGGAAATCCTGTTCCCAATTCGGACTGACTGGGGTCTCCCAGTCAGGAAATCCAGAATGCAGTTGCAAAGAGAGGTGTTCAGGCCAAGCAGGCTGAGCTTCTCAATCAGCTGCTGAGGAATGATTGTGTTGAATGCTGAACAGCATTCGTACATACATGTCCTTACAGTCCAGATGTGTGAGGGCAAGATGGAGGGCTGTGGTGATGGCATCATCCGTAGAGCTGTCAGGACAATATACGCAAACTGCAAGAGGTCCAGTGAGGATGGCAGCTGTGACTTGATGTGCCCATGATGAGCCTCTCGAAACTTTTAATCACGAAAGTATGGTAGTCATTGAGGCAGGAGATCGTAGACTTCTTAGGGACAGGGACGATGGTCGTTGTCTTGAGTTACTTTGGGATGATGGAGCTGCTCAGCAAGATGTTGAAGAAGTCAGTAAAGCTGCTCTGCACAATCCCTGAGCACTCTGCCAGGAATACCGCAGACCTCCATGGGTTGACTATGTGTAGAGTCCTCTTGATGTCAGCCGTGGTGAGACAGATTGTTAGGAGGAGGGATGGTCTTCCTTGCTGCTGTGCTGTTCTGTGCCTCAAACCGAGCGTAGAAGTCGTTCAGCACGTCTGGATGGGAGGCATCACTGTCACAAGCAGGTTGTGTTGACCTGTAGTTGGTGATTGCCTGGATGCCCTGTCACACTTGCTGGGAGTCTCTGCTGTTCTGAAAGTGGCCATGCCCTGTCCCCTGCTCCATAGGTGGAGTCTCTCAACTTAAAAAAAGAAGAGCCCTCACTTTTGTAGTCATCCAGAGCTTCTGGTTGAAGTGTGTGATGATGGTCTTGAAGACAGTCACATCATTGATGCACTTTGCGATGTAGCTGGTCACTAGTGCCATGTACTCCTCCAAGTTAATAGACTCGCCGTTGATTGCAGCCTTCGTGAGCTTGTCCCAGTCAGTGCACTCAGTCTTGAAGAGCAGAGATGGTTGCTGGTGGCCAGGTTTTAAACTGTTTCAGAACCAGTTAAGAGCATTTGACAAGTGGTCTGTATGCTGGAATCAACATCACAGAGATGTGGTCTGAGTTGCTGAGATGGGGGCGGTGCTCTGTATGATACGTGCCAGGAATGTTTGTGTAAACAAGATCCTGCGTGTTCGCTCCTCTCGTGGCGTCCACATGCTGATGGAATTTGGGGGCACTGTTTTGAGATTTGCATGATTGAAATCTCCAGTGATTATAAACAGTCTGTCAGGGTGAGCATTCTGCAGCTTGCTAATAGCTCTGTAGAGCTCACAAAGAGCCTCCTTAGCATTAGCATAGGGTGGAATGTTCACCATTAATGAAAGCGGTGGTGAATTTCCAGGGAAAATAAAAAGGTCTGCATCTAAAAGTAACAAACTCCACTTCCAATGAGCAGTAGTTAGACACAAGCACAGTCCTTACCCCATTTCGTGAATCTTACTGCACAGAGCTAGATTCCTGTCGGCACGAAACACAGTTAGCCCGGCTTGCTGAATGGCGGTGTCCGAACTCTGTCGTTGAGCCATGTCTCAGTAAAAACAAAAACACAGCAGTGTCTGTACTCATGCCATGTATTTAGCTAGAGTCAGAGGTAGTCCAAGTTATTGTCCATTTAGCAGATGTTGGCCAAATTGATGGAGGGATTTGGTTTCAAAGAGGCCGCTGCATGCTAATGCTGCACCACGATCTAGCAAGGCATACAGGATCCTGGAGGGGGCATGGGGGTTTGCCCAACGTGTCACATTTGCTTTGTGGACTTGGAGAAGTCTTTCGACACTGTCCCTGGGGATATCTTGTGGGGTGTACTCGGGAAAATGGTATACCAGACCCGTTGCTACGGGCCATTTAAGCTCTGTATTGTCAAAGCCAGAGCTTGGTCTGCATTGGTAACAACATGTCGAACAACATGTTTCCAGTGGGGGATGGACTCCGCCAAGGCTGCCCTTTGTCACTAATTCTGTTCATAATTTTTTATGGGTAGAATTTCTAAGTGCAGCCAAAGTGTTGTGGGGTTCTAGTTTGGTGGCCATAGGATCTCATCTCTACTTTTTGCAGATGACATTGTCTTTTTGGCTTCATCAAGGTGGGACCTTTAGCTCTCACTGAAGTGATTCATAGCTGAGTGTGAAGCGACCGGTAGGAGAATCAGCACCTCATTTACATTTACATTTACATTTACATCATTTAGCAGACGCTCTTATCCAGAATGACTTACAGAAGTGCTTTAAAGTCATTATCAGTGAATATATTCTTATACTGGTTCGTCAGGACACAGACTAAGTAT